>CM069700.1:354645-387608 GCA_036010785.1 Ammospiza maritima maritima | reverse complement strand
CTGCCCCAAACCTTCCTGGGACGCCCCCAAACCCCATTTTGTCCCCCAGGGCACGGCAGAGGGGGATCTGTACCTGGATGATGGGGTCAGCTTCGACTACGCCACCAAAAACGCGTTCCTGCACCGGCACTTCAGCTTTGCCAATGGCACCCTCACCTCCAGGTACCCAAAATATCCCAAAATAGCCCAAAATATCCTAAAGTATTCAAAAAATGCTGCCTGAGACAGCCCTAGGGTACCCTGATTGCCAGGTACCCAAAAATATCCTAAAAATACCCTAAAATATGCCCAAAACTGCCTCAAAAACCTCCCAAGCACCCTCACAGGCAGGTAGCCAACACACCCCAAAACCAAGGGGGAAAAAGGGGGGAAACGTGAGGGGAAAAAGGGAAACGTGAGGGGAAAAAGGGAAATGTGAGAGGAAAAAAGGGAAACATGAGGGGAAAAAAGAGCGGGAAACGTGAGGAGAAAAGAGGAAACATGAGGGGAGAAAAGGGCAAGAAACGTGAGGGGACAAAAAGGGCGGGAAAACGTGAGGGGAGGAAAAGGGGGGGAAAATGTGAGGGGACAAAAAGGGCGGGAAAATGAGGGGGAAAGGGTGAGAAACGTGAGGGGTGAAAAAGGGTTGGAAATGTGAGGGGAGAAAGGGAAATGTGAGGGGACGAAAAGGGTGGGAAAATGTGAGGGGAAAAAGGGAAACATGAGGGAAGAAAAGGGAGAGAAACATGAGGGGAGGAAAAGGGCGGAAAACGTGAGGGGATGAAACGGGCAGGAAACGTGAGGGAAGAAAAGGGTAAGAAATGTGAGGGGAAAAAAGGAAACATCAGGGGGAAAACGGTGGGAAAGTGTGAGGGGAGAAAAAGGGAAGGAAAATAAGAGGGGAAAAAGGGAAACGTGAGGGAAGAAAAGGGCGAGAAATGTGAGGGGGAAAAAGGAAATGTGAACAGAGAAAAGGGGGGGAAACATGAGGGGACCAAAAAGGGTGGGAAAGTTGGAGGGGACAAAAAAGGCAGGAAAATGTGAGAGGGAAAAGGGAAACATGAGGGGAGAAAAGGTCAGGAAAACATGAGGGAAAAACTGGCCCAAAAATAACCCAAAATACTGAAAAATACCCCCCAAATCCACCCTAGAACAATCCTTAGGAACCCTCATGGTCAGGTACCCAAAATTAGACTAAAATATCCCCAAAAATACCCCCAAACTCACCCCAAACACCTCCCAGGAACCCTCATGGCCCGGTACCCAAAATACCCCAAAACAGCCCCAAAATACCCCAAAAATACCCCTGGACCTCCCAAACCCGTGTTTCTCCTGGGCTCTGTCTGTGATGGTGTTGAGGGGTCAGGGGATATTTTGGGGGGATTTTTGGGGGGCTCTAAACTCCCTGTGACCCCTCTGTCCCCCCCAGCTCTGCTGACCCCCGCGGGTCCATGTCCAGCCCGGCCTGGCTGGAGCGAGTGGTCATCCTTGGGGTGGGGCGGCCGGACAGCGCCCTGCTGACCCATGGTGAGGGGGATTTGGGGGATTTTGGGGTTTTATGGGGTTTTGGGAGTTTTTTTGGGGGGTTTTGTGTGGATTTGGGGGGTTTTGGAAGGGTCATCCTTGGGGTGGGGTGGCCAGACAGCGATCTGCTGACCACCCATGGTGAGGGGGATTTGGGGGGATTTTGTGGGGTTTTGGGGGGTTTGAGGGGTTTTAGGGTGGATTTTGTGGGGTATGGGGGTTTTAGGGTGGATTTTGAGGTTTTTTGGGGGGTTTTTAGGGAGGATTTTGGGGGTTTTGGAGGGGTCATCCTGGGAGTGTGGGGAGGGCAGAGAGCACCTGGCTCAGGATGGACAATGAGGAGTCAGGAGGGGATTTGGAGGATCCTGAGGAGGTTTTGGGGGTTTCTGAGGGGTTTTTGGGGTCCCTGAGGGAAGATTTGGGATCCTATTGTCCTTGAGAGAATTTTGGGTTTCTGAGGGAAATTTGGGGTCCCTGAGGGAAATTTGGAGTCCCTGAGGGAGGATTTGGGATCCCTGAGGGGAATTTTGAGAAGATTTTGGTTTTCTGAGGGGAATTTGGGGTCCCTGAGGTGAATTCAGGGTTTCTGAGGAGCATTGTGGGTTCCTGAAGAGTATTTTGGGTTCCTGATAGGATTTTCGGCTCCGTGAGCTGGAGTTTTAGGGTTCCTCAGGGTTTTTTTGTTCCTGATGGGATTTTGGGGTCCCTGAGCTGGAATTCAGGGTCTCTCATAGGAAATTTGGGTTTCTGAGAAGCGTTTTGGGTTCCTGATGGGATTTTGAGCTCTGTAAGCTGGAGCTTTAGGGTTCCTCAGGTTTTTTTGTGTTCCTGATGGGATTTTGGGGTCTGAGAGCTGGAGTTTTAGGGTTCCTCAGGGGCTTTGGGTTCCTGATGGGATTTTGGGTTCCTGGTGGAATTTTGGCCTCTGTGAGCTGGAGCTTTAGAATTCCTCAGGGTTTTTGTGTTTCTGATGGGTTTTTGGGATCCCTGACCCCAAATTTGGGGTTCCTGACCCCGAATTTGGGATCCCTGACCCCGAATCCCGTGTCCCCCTCCCCAGACGGTTCCCAGACCCCGCTGCAGTTCCAGCACGACCCCGAGCGCTCGGTGCTGACCCTGCGGCGCCCGGGGGTCCCCATCGGGGCCGACTGGAGCATCTCCCTGCGATAATGGACGGGGGGGGCCCCCCGGACCCCCCCCCAAAATTCCCCCCTGAACCCCCACGGGCCCCCCCAGAGTCCCCCAAAAAACCTCAAATCCCCCCCCCCCCCACACCCCAAAAACCCCCCTGCTGCTGTTTGAGGAGCCCAGAATTGGGGGTGGGGGTTGGGGTTTGAGTCCCCCAGGATGAGGGGGGAGCCCCCCCAAAATGAGGATTGAGCCGCCCCAAATTAGGGGTTGAGACACCCCCAAAAAATGAGGGGTCAGTCCCCCCTCCCCAAAATGAGGATTGAGCCCCCCCACAAATGAGGGGTCAGACCCACCCCAAAATCAGGGTTTGAGCCCCCCCCCCTCATTTTACCCCAAATTTGGGGGAGTTTTGGGTCTCTGAGCCGCCAAATTTGAGGTTGGGGGGTGACTCTGCCCTCCCCCCCCAAATTAGGGGGTTTGGAGGGGTCTGAACCCCCCTAAATTGGGGTTCCCCCCCACAAATTTGGGTGGGGGTTGCATCGAGGGGGGGGGTTGGGGACCAAGGCTCTGCGTGCGCCCCCCCCCCGCGCCCCCTCCCCCTTTTTTTTCTGCCCCTCCCCCACCCCCGGGAGGGTCTCGGGGGGAGGTTTGGGGACCCCTCCCCCCCTCATTTTGGGGGTGGGGGGAGGGGCAGAGCCGGGTGGGGGTGGGGAAGAGGCGCAGCGCCGCGCGGAGTTTTGATAAAACACGAAATAAAACCGAATAAAAATCGGGAATTTGAATTTGGGCAATTGGGGGGGGGGGGGGGGGCGGAACTATTCTTGCGACCCCCGGAACTTTTCACCCGCGGGTGCTGGGAGCAGGTGGGGACCATTACGAGGGCGGACCGGAAGCGGCGGAAGTGCTGCCCCACCGGAGCCTCCGCGCCCCCGAAAGCGGCGCCGGCCCCGCCCCCCCCCTCACCGGGACCCCTCCCCCCCCCTCACCGGGACCCCCGACCCCTCCCCAGCGACCCCCGGTAGGGCCCGAACCCACCCGGACACTGCCCGGAGACCGCGCCGGCAGCAGCAGCGCCACGTCCGCACTGGGAGAGAAGCGGGACTGGGAGCACTGGGGAGGGAACTGGGATTGGGGGGGGGGGCGACTGGGATTGAGGGGGGGGGGGAATTGGGAGAGTCCCTGAAGACCCCTGGGGGGGGGAGGATGTGAAAGAGGAACCCCCTGAGAGCCCCCAGACCCACCCAGGACCCTCCGGGACCCCCCCAGGACCCTCCGGGACCCCCTCAAACCCTCCCAGGACCCCCTGAGAGCCCCCGGGACCCCCCAGATCCCCTCACGACCCCCCCGGACCCTCCCAGGACCCCCCCGGGCCCCCCCGGGATGCGGCTCCGCCTCAGGAACGTTTTCCTCGTTTATTTCGTGGTGTCGCTCGTGGGGCTCTTCTGTGCCCTGCGGGAGCTCGGTGAGAACCGGGGGGGATTTGGGGGGTCTGGGGGCGATTTGGGGGGGTCTGGACCCTCCCCAGGCTGGGCTGAGCCCGCCCAGAGGGGGTTTGGGGGTGATTTTGGGGGGATCTGGAGGGTTTGGGGGGGGGTCCAGAGGGGTTTGGGGGCAAATTTGGGGGTCTCTGACACTCCGGGTGCATTTGGGGTTGATTTTGGGGGGGATTTTGGGGGTCCCTGACACCCTTGGGTGGATTTTGGGGTGGATTTTGGGGGTCCCTGCTGCCCCCGGGTGGATTTTGGGGTGGATTTTGGGATTTTGGGGTGGATTTTGGGGTCTCTGATGCCCCGTGGGTGAATTTGGGGTGGATTCTGGGGGTCTCTGATGCCCCCAGGTGGATTCTGGTGTGAATGTTGGGATTTTGGGGTGGATTTTGGGGGTCTCTGATGCCCCTGGGCGAATTTGGGGTGGATTTTGGGGGTCTCTGATGCCCCCAGGTGGATTTTGGGGTGGATTTTGGGGGTCTCTGATGCCCCCAGGTGGATTTTGGGGTAGATTTTGGGGGTCTCTGATGCCCCTGGGCGAATTTGGGATGGATTTTGGGGTGGAATTTGGGGTGGATTTTGGGGTGGATTTTGGATTTTTGGGTGAATTGGGGGGTGGATTTTGGGGTGGATTTTGGGATTTGGGGTTGATTTTGGGGGTCCCTGACGCCCCCTCCCCCCCCAGGCCGGCCCTGTCCCTGCCCCCCCCCGAGCCCGAGCGGCGCCGGGGCCGCCCCGGGGGGGGCGCGGGGGGGGAGGGGCTGCCCCCGATCTACGTGGTGACCCCGACGTACGCCAGGTGAGACCCCCGACCCAAAATAACCCCCCGGAGCCATTGATACCCCCCCGGAGCCCCCAGACCCAAAATAACCCCCCGGAGCCATTGATACCCCCCCCCCCGGAGCCCCCAGACCCAAAATAACCCCCTAGAGCCATTGATACCCCCCCGGAGCCCCCAGACCCAAAATAACCCCCCGGAGCCATTGATACCCCCCCGGAGCCCCCAGACCCAAAATAACCCCCTGGAGCCATTGATACCCCCCCGGAGCCCCCAGACCCAAAATAACCCCCTGGAGCCATTGATACCCCCCCCGGAGCCCCCAGACCCAAAATAACCCCCCAGAGCCATTGATACCCCCCCAAGGCCAAAGTAACCCCCCCGGAGCCCCCAGAGCGCCCCCGGGACCCCAGACCCATTGTGACTCCCCCAGAGCCATTGTAACCCCCCCATCCCCCCCCAGACCCATTTTAACCCCCCCCAAAGCCCCCAGACCCATTTTAAACCCCCCCCAAAGCCCCCAGAGCCATTGTAACCCTCCCAAAGCCCCCAGACCCATTTTAACCCTCCCAAAGCCCCCAGACCCATTTTAAACCCCCAGACCCAAAATAACCCCCCAGAGCCATTGTAACCCCCCCCAAGCCCCCAGACCCATTGTAACCCTCCCAAAGCCCCCAGACCCATTTTAAACCCCCAGACCCATTTCAACCCCCCCAAAGCCCCCGGGGCCGCCCCCAGCCCCATTTTAACCCCTTAATTTCCCTCCATTCTGCTGCAGAGAGCAGAGCTGGTGCAGCCCCCAGCCCCATTTACCCCCCATAACCCGAGCTGAGCCCCCTCCCCTGGATCCCCCGACCCCCTGAGACCCCCAGGCCGCCCCCAGCCCCTTTTTAACTCCCCCAAAGCCCCCAGACCCATTTGAACCCCCTCGTTTCCTCCCATTCTGCTGCAGAAGGCAGAGTTACTGCAGCCCCCAGCCCCATTTACCCCCCTTCCCCAACCTGAGCCCCCTCCCCCGATTCCCCCCGACCCCCTGAGTCGCCCCCAGCCCCATTTTAACCCTTCATTCCCCGCAGGCCGGTGCAGAAGGCAGAGACCCTGCAGCCCCCAGCCCCATTTACCCCCCTAACCCTGATCTAAGCCCCCTCCCCCGATACCCCCTGAGCCCCCCGTGCCGCCCCCAGCCCCATTTTAACCCCCCCCGTGCCGCCCCCAGCCCCATTTTAACCCCCCCCCGTGCTGCCCCCAGCCCCATTTTAACCCTTCATTGCCCGCAGGCCGGTGCAGAAGGCCGAGCTGGTGCGCCTGTCCCAGCCCCATTTACACCCCATAACCCGAGCTGAGCCCCCTCCCCTGGATCCCCCCGACCCCCCTGAGCCCCCCGTGCCGCCCCCAGCCCCATTTTAACCCTTCATTCCCCGCAGGCCGGTGCAGAAGGCCGAGCTGGTGCGCCTGTCCCAGACCCTGCTCCACGTCCCCGCCCTGCACTGGGTGGTGGTCGAGGACGCCGCCGCCCCCTCGGCGCTGGTGGGGGGGGTCCTGGCGGCCTCGGGGGTCTCCTTCACGCACCTGAGCGCCGAGACCCCCCCGGATTTGAGGGGGGGTCCCGGGGCCCCGTCCTGGCTGTTCCCGCGGGGGGCGGAGCAGCGGAACCGCGCCCTGCGCTGGCTGCGGGACACGCGCGGCGGCGACGAGCCCGGCGTGGTTTACTTCGCTGACGACGACAACACCTACAGCCTGCGGCTCTTCGAGGAGGTGGGGCCTGAAACCCCCCCAAAAAACCCCGAAAAAATGCAAAAATCCCGAAAAAAATCCGACCTGGGAGAGCCCAGATTCGCCTGACAGCTCAGCCATCCTGAGCTGTCCTAAACTCACTCAAATGCCCCCAAAATCGTTCAAATCCCCCTCAGCACCCGCAGCCTGCGGCTCTTCGAGGAGGTGGGGCCTGAAACCCCCCCAAAAAACCCCGAAAAAATGCAAAAATCCCAAAAAAAATCCGACCTGAAAGAGCCCAGATTCGCCTGACAGCTCAGCCATCCTGAGCTGTCCTAAACTCACTCAAAACTGTCCTAAATTGTTCAAATCCCCCTCAGCACCTACAGCCTGCGGCTCTTCGAGGAGGTGAGGCCTGAAATCCCCAAAAAACCCCGAAAAAATGCAAAAATCCCAAAAAATATCCGATCTGAGAAAGCCCAGATTCACCTGAGCCACCCTGAGCCATCCTGAAGTCACTGAAACGCCTCCACAATCATTCAAATCCCCCTCAACCCCTCTGTTTGAGGCTCTTCGAGGAGGTGGGGCCTGAAATCCCCAAAAAAATCCCCGAAAAAATGCAAAAATCATGAAAAAAATCCAAAAATCCTGATAAAAATCCGACCTGAAAGAGCCCGGATTCACCTGAGCTACCCTGAGGCACCCTGGGCCATCCTAAACTCACTCAAAACTCTCCTAAATTGTTCAAATCCCCCTCAGCACCTCTGTTTGAGGGTCTTCGAGGAGGTGGGGCCTGAAATCCTGAAAAAAAATCCCAAAAAAAATGCAAAAATCCCCAAAAAAATCCGAAAATCCCGATAAAAATCCGACCTGAAAGAGCCCAGATCCACCTGAACCACGCTGAGCCACCCTGGGCCATCCTGAACTCAGCCACATCCCCCCAAAATCGTTCAAATCCCCCTCAACACCCACAGCCTGCGGCTCTTCGAGGAGGTGGGGCCTGAAATCCCCAAAAAAAATCCCTGGAAAAATCCAAAAATTCCCCAAAAAATTGAAAAATCCCCACAAGAAACCCGACGTATAAATCCCCTATAAATCTCATTTTTCCCATTTTTTTCCCATTTCCCCCCCGGATACACAGCACCCGCAGCGTGTCCATCTGGCCCGTGGGGTTGATGGGAAATCCCAAACAGATCCCCTATAAATCCCCTATAAATCCCCTATTAATCCCCTATAAATCCCCTATTAATCCCCTATTAATCCCCTATTAATCCCCTATTAATCCCTTATAAATCCCCTATAAATCCCCTATAAATCCCCTATTAATCCCCTATAAATCCCCTATAAATCCCCTATTAATCCCCTATTAATCCCTTATAAATCCCCTATTAATCCCCTATTAATCCCCTATTAATCCCCTATTAATCCCATATTAATCCCCTATTAATCCCCTATAAATCCCCTATAAATCCCCTATTAATCCCCTATAAATCCCCTATAAATCCCCTATAAATCCCCTATTAATCCCCTATAAATCCCCTATTAATCCCCTGTAAATCCCCTATTAATCCCCTATTAATCCCCTATAAATCCCCTATTAATCCCCTATAAATCTCATTTTTCCCTTTTTTTTTTTCCATTTTTTTCTCCTTGTTTTCCCATTTTTCCCTGTTTTTTCACCGTTTTCTCCCCTGAGATGTGCATCACTCGTGGTGTCTCGGTCTGGCCCATGGGGCTGGAATGCCCCAATAAATCCCCTACAAAACCCCTATAAATCCCTTATAAACCCTTATCAATCTCATTTTTCCCATTTTTTTCCCCAATTTTCTCTCCATTTTTCCCCCCCAGATGTGCAGCACCCTCAGTGTGTCTGTCTGGTCTGTGGGGCTGAAATGCCCCAATAAATCCCCTATAAAACCCCTATAAATCCCATATAAACCCCTATAAAACCCCTATAAATCCCCAATAAATTTAATTTCCCCCCCCCCAGATGCGCAGCACCCGCGGCGTGTCTGTCTGGCCCGTGGGTCTGGTCGGGGGGCTCTTATTCCCCTATAAATCCCATATAAACCCCTATAAATCCCTTATAAATCCCCAATAAATCCCATATAAATCCCATATAAACCCCTATAAATCCCCTATAAACCCCAATAAACCCCAATAAATTTAAATTCCCCCCCCAGATGCGCAGCACCCATGGCGTGTCCGTCTGGCCCGTGGGTCTGGTCGGGGGGCTCTTATTCCCCTATAAACCCCTATAAATCCCCAATAAATCCCATATAAACCCCTATAAATCCCCAATAAATCCCCTATAAACCCCTATAAATCCCCAATAAATCCCCTATAAACCCCTATAAACCCCTATAAATCCCCAATAAATCTCCTATAAACCCCTATAAATCCCCAATAAATCCCCTATAAACCCCTATAAACCCCAATAAATTGAATTTCCCCCCCCCCAGATGCGCAGCACCCGCGGCGTGTCCGTCTGGCCCGTGGGTCTGGTCGGGGGGCTGTTATTCCCCTATAAACCCCTATAAATCCCCAATAAATCCCCTATAAACCCCTATAAACCCCAATAAATTGAATTTCCCCCCCAGATGCGCAGCACCCGCGGCGTGTCCGTCTGGCCGGTCGGTCTGGTCGGGGGGCTGCGCCTGGAGCGCCCGCTGGTCTCGGGGGGCCGCGTGGTCGGGTTCCACACGGGCTGGCGCCCCGAGCGCCCCTTCCCGCTGGACATGGCCGGGTTCGCCGTGGCCCTGAGGCTGCTGCTCGCCCACCCCCGCGCCCGCTTCGACCCCCGCGCCGAGAGGGGGTTCCTGGAGAGCTCCTTCCTGGGGGGGCTGGTGACCCCCGGGCAGCTGGAACCGAGGGCTGACAACTGCACACAGGTGAGGTTTGGGGGGGTTTGGGGGGTTTTGGGGTGTCCTGGAGGGGTTTGGGGTGTCCTTGGGGGGTTTGGGGCTGGTGACCCCCGGGCAGCTGGAGCCCAGGGCTGACAACTGCACACAGGTGAGGTTTGGGGGGATTTGAGGGAATTTGGGGTGTTCTGGAGAGGTTTGGGGCTGGTGACCCCCGGGCAGCTGGAACCGAGGGCTGACAACTGCACACAGGTGAGGTTTGGGGGGGTTTGGGGTGTCATAGAAGGGTTTTTGGGGTGTCCTGGGGGGATTTGGAGAGTTTTTGGGGTGTCCTATGGGGGTTTGGGGCTGATCACCCCCAGGCAGCTGGAGCCCAGGGCGGACAACTGCACACAGGTGAGGTTTGGGGAGGATTTGGGGGGTTTTGGGGGGTTTTGGGGTGTCCTGGGGGGGTTTTTGGGGTGTCCTGGGGGGGTTTGGGGCTGATCACCCCCAGGCAGCTGGAGCCCAGGGCTGACAACTGCACACAGGTGAGGTTTGGGGGGTTTTGGGGTGTCCTGGATGGGTTTGGGGGGGTTTGGGGCTGGTGACCCCCGGGCAGCTGGAGCCCAGGGCCGACAACTGCACAGGTGGGAACGGGGGGGTTTGGGGGCAGTTTTCGGGTGATTTTGGGGTGATTTTGGGGTGATTTTGGGCTATTTTTTGTACCCAGGTGCTGGTGTGGCGGATGAGATGATTTTGGGTGATTTTGGGGGTTGTTTTGGGCTGGTTTGGGGGTGATTTTGGGGTGATTTTGGGATATTTCTGGCACACAGGTTCTGGTGTGGCACGCGGGATGATTTTGGGGCGATTTCAGGATGATCTTAGGATGATTTTGGGGTGATTTTGGCTCTTTTTTGGGGTGCAGGTTCTGGTGTGGCACATGGGATGATTTTGGGGTGTTTTAGGACCATCTTTGGGGTGATTTTGGGGTGATTTTTGGCTGTTTTTGGGGTGCAGCTCCTGGTGTGGCACACGGGATGATTTTGGGGTGTTTTAGGGCCGTTTTTGGGGTGATTTTGGGGTATTTTTGGCCCCCAGGTGCTGGTGAGGCACACGGGATGATTTTGGGGCGATTTCAGGATGATTTCAGGATGATTTTGGGGTGATTTTGGGCTGTTTTTGGCCAGGTTCTGGTGTGGCACACGCGCACCGAGAAGCCGAAGCTGCGCCAGGAGGAGCAGCTGCAGCGCCAGGGCCGCGGCTCCGACCCCGACATTGAAGTTTAGGGGGCCCCCGACCCCCCCGGGACCCCCCCGGGACCCCCCCAAACCTCCCGGGACCCCCCCAAACCTTTATTTATCACCAGGACCCCCCCGTTTTTTGGGGGACCCCCCTGGTCCCCTCTCTGCAATAAAATCTCCATCCCGACCTCGTCTGGTTTTATTTTGGGGGGGGGTCTCCATTTGGGGAGGGGTCACCCCAAAATTTTGGGGGACCCCCATATGGGTGAGGGGGGGAATTTGGGGGGCTTTGGGGGTCACCCACCCCCAAATTTGGGGAGGGGGCAGCACTGAGGATTTTTGGGGGGGGATTTTAGGGGGGGATCCTGCAAAGTTTGGGGGGGTTCAGCAAAACCCCCCCAACATTTGGGGAGGGGGGGGGGCGCTGTGACTTTTAGGGGGGGGGGGAAGAATTTTGGGCTCATTTTGGGAGGGGGGGGTAATTTTGGGGTATCCCCCCTATTTTGGGGGGCTGCGCTGCCCCCCCCTCGAACCCCCCAATTTTGGGGGTCTCCCCCCCCCTCCTTAGGGAATCCCCCCCCCCATTTTGGGGTGTCCCGGGGCCGCCCCCCCCGCGGGGGAAGTGACTCGGCCGCGCTTCCTGGGGCGGTGTCGGAGCGGCCGCGGGCCCGGCCATGGAGCCCCCCCCGGAGCGCGGTGAGACCCCCGGGGGGGCGGGGGCACCCCGGGATGGACCCCCCAAAATCCGGGACCCCCCCCAAAAATCCGGGAACCCCCCCGGGTTGGGCGGGGGCGGCGGCGGGAACGGGACGGGAAAGGGGGGGGGGGACACGTGGGGACGGGGGGGGGGCACGGGGGGGGCACCGAGGGGCGGGGGGGGGTCCCCAAATTCCGGGGGGGGGTCCCGGGTGTTTTGGGGGGGGTCCCGGGTGTTTTGAGGGGGGTCCCGTGTGTTTTGAGGGGGTCCATGGCGATATCTGAGGGGGTCCCAACAGCTGGGGGGGGTCCCTGGAGTTCGAGGGGGTCCCGGGGGGGTCCTGGGTTTTTCGTGGGGGGGTCCCGGGTGTTTTGGGGGGGTCCCGAGTGACGTCTGAAGGGGTCCCAACAGCTTGGGGGGGTCCCGGGGGGGTCCCCGAGTGCCGCGAAGGGGGTCCCTGGAGTTGGGGGGGTCCCGGGGGGGTCCCGAGGGGCGGAGGGGTCCCCAAATTCCGCGGGGGGCTCCCGGGTGTTTTGGGGGGGGTTCCGAGTGACATCTGAGGGGGTCCCAACAGCTGGGGGGGGGTCCCCGGATTTGGGGTGGGGGTCCCCGAGTGTCCCGGGGGGGGTCACAAGACTTGGGGGGGGGGGGGGATCTCGGGTCACACCTGAGGGGGTTCCCCAATTGCGGGGGGCGCTGAGCTGGGGGTGCCCCCCCCGTGCCCCCCCCCAACGTGCCCCTCCCCCCAACGTGCCCCTCCCCCCAGCGTGCCCCCCCCCCAACGTGCCCCTCCCCCCCCAGGTGAGCCGGGACCCCCGGCCGGGCCCCCCCCGGCCCCGCTGGAGCTGCGCATGCGCGCTGTGGAGCAGGAGCTGGCGCTGGTCAAGGCGGCGCTGGGGGAGACCCTGCGGAGGTTGGGGGGCTGCGACCCCCCCGGGGGGCTCGGTGAGCGCGGGGAACCCCCCTGGGGGGGCCGAGGGACCCCCAAAGTGGGGCTGGGGTCTCCCCGTTGGGGTTGGGACCCTCAAAATGGGGTTGGGATCCCCTAAAATGGGGCTGGGACCCTCGGAAATGGGGCTGGGGTCTCACCAAAATGGGGCTGCGACCCCCCCGGGGGGCTCGGTGAGCGCGGGGGGGGTTGAGGAACCCCCAAAGTGGGGATGGGACCGATCCGAGAGGGGCTGGGACCCCCCAGGTGGGGTTGGGACCCTCGGAAATGGGGCTGGGGTCTCCCAAATGAGGCTGGGAACGACCGAGAGGGGCTGGGACCCCCCCAAAATGGGGCAGGGGTCTCCCTGAATGAGGTTCTCCCTGAATGAGGTTGGGACCCCCAAAATGGGGTTGGAACCTCCTCCAATGGGGCTGGGGTCTTCCCAATGGGGTTGGGACCCCACCCAAGTGGGGCTGGGAGCCCCGAAGTGAAGCTGCGACCCCCGGAAATGGGGCTGGGGTCCCCCAAATGGGGCTGGGACCCCCAAAATGGGGTTGGAACATCTCCGAATGGGACTGGGTCTCCCCAGATGGAGCTGGGACCCCTCGATAAGGGCTGGGATCCCCCAAAATGGAGCTGGGACCCTCCTAAATGGGGTTGGGGTCTCCCAAAATTGGGCTGGGGTCTCCCCAAATGGGGCTGGGACCTCCCCAAATGGGGCTGGGACCACCCAGATTGGGTTGGGGTCTCCCCAGTGGGGTTGGGGTCTCCCCAAATGGGGCTGGGACCCCCCTCAATGGGGTTGGGGCCCCCCCAGATGGGGTCGGGGTCTCCATCTGGGGGTCCCCCACCCTTTTTAGCCTCCCCTGCCCCCCCATTTCGGGCTCCTGGGGGTCTCTCGATGTTCCGGGGGGGCTTTTTGGGGGTCCTGACCCCCCCATTTCTGCCCGCAGCCCCCCCGGAGCCCCCCCCGGAGCCCCCCCGGAGCATCAGCGTGGGCACCCAGACCGAGGAGCCCCCCGAGCCCCCCCCGAGCCCCCCCCGGGAGCCCCCCGGGACGGGCGGGGCCCCCCCGGAGCCGCCCCCGCCGGGGTCCCCCCCCGTGCCCGCCCGCCCCGGAGCCCCCCCCGAGCCCCGAGACCCCCCCGGCGCCCCCCAGCCCGGCCCCGAGGGGACCCCGAAAGGAGCTGTGAGCAAGGGGGGGGGCGGGGGGACACCCCTAAATTGGGGAGGGGGCGCGGAGGGGGGGGGGGTGGGATGGGGTGGGTGGGAGAGACCCCTGGGGTCACTAAAGGGATGTGGGGACCCCCCTAAAACACCCCCGGGACCCCCAAATCAACCTTGGGACGCCCCGGGACCCCCAGATCAACACCCTGAGCCCTAAAATCCCCCAAAACCCCCTGGGACCCCCAAATGAACCCCGGGACACCCCCAAAAATCCCCCCGGGACCCCCAAATCAACCCTGGGACACCCCCAAAAATCCCCCCAGGACCCCCAAATCAACCCCGGGACACCCCCAAAACACCTCAGGACCCCCAAATGAACCCCCTGAGCCCCCCAAACCCCCCAGGACCCACCTGGGACCCCCAAATCCCAAAATCCCCCAATCCCAAAACCCCCCGGACCCCCCCAAACTCCCCCTCATCCCCTCTTCTCCCCCCAAACCCTTTCATCCCCTGAGCCCCCCAAATCCCCTGAACCCCCAAACCCTTCCCGGACCCCAAAACCCCCCAAAAAACCCCAAAAAACCTCAAATTCCCCCCAAATTCCCCCCGAATTCCCCCCAGGCTGCGCCGCCACAGCTCCTCCTCGGGCCCCCCCAGCCCCCGGCAGCGCCTGAGCCGCAAAGCGGCGTCGTCAGCGAACCTGCTGCAGGGCAGCCCCGAGAGGTGGGACCCCCAAATAGCCCCGAAATGCACCCCGAGAATATCCCCAAACACCCCCCAAAATATCCTCAGAATACCCCTAAAATGTCCCCTAAAAAATCCCTGAAATATTCCTGGAACATCCCCCCAAACCCACCCACAGCGAACCTGCTGCAGGGCAGCCCCGAGAGGTGGGACCCCCAAATACCCCCAAATACACCCCAAAATATCCCTACAAAATCCCTGAAATATTCCCCAAATATCCCCCAAATATCCCTGAAATATCCCCAAAATATCCCTACAAAATCCCTGAAATATCCCCCAAATATCCCTGAAATATCCTCAAAATATCCCTACAAAATCCCTGAAATATTCCTGAAATATCCCCAAAATATCCCTAAAAATCCCTGAAATATCCCCCAAATATCCCTGAAATATCCTCAAAATATCCCCCCAAAGCGATCCATAGCCAACCTGCTGCAGGGCAGCCCCGAGAGGTGGGACTCCCAAAATATCCCCCAAATATCCCCGAAATGCACCCCAAAATATCTCCTAAATACACCCCAAAATATCCCCCAAATATCCCCGAAATGCACCCCAAAATATCCCCTAAATACACCCCAAAATATCCCCCAAATATCCCCGAAATGCACCCCAAAATATCCCTAAATACACCCCAAAATATCCCCCAAATATCCCTGAAATATCTCCAAAATTAGCCCTGAAACAGCCCCAAAATAACCCCAAAATATCCCCAGAACCCCGAAACATCCCCAAAATCCCCACCCTGCACCCCAAAATCCCCTCTCAGAACCCCAAATTCCCCCAGAACCCCAAAACCCCTTCCAGAAATCCCCAAATTCCCCCCAGAGCCCCAAAATCTGCACCCCAAAATCCCCCCGGAAACCCCAAAATCTCCCTCCAAGAACCCCAAAATCTCTACCAGAAATTCCCAAATTCCTCCCCCAAAATCCCCCTCAGAACCCCCAAAATCCCCACCCTGCACCCCAAAATCCACCCCTAGAACCCCCAAATGCCCCCAGAACCCCAAAACCCCCCCAGGACCCCAAAATCCCCCCCTGAACCCCAAAATCTTTGCCCCAAATCCCGACCCCCCCAATCTCCTCCTCTCCCGCAGCCGCCCCAAGGAGCCGACCCTGAGCCCAGGTGGGGAAATTTTGGGGTTCGGGGAGGAAATTTGGGGTTCAGGGGGTGAAAATTTGGGGGTTCAGGGGGGAAATTTGGGGTTCAGGGGGTGAAAATTTTGGGGTTCGGAGAGGAAATTTGGGGTTCAGGGGGTGAAAATTTGGGGGTTCAGGGGGGGAAATTTGGGGTTCAGGGGGTGAAAATTTGGGGGTTCAGGGGGGGAAATTTGGGGTTCAGGGGGTGAAAATTTTGGGGTTCGGGGGGGAAATTTGGGGTTCAGGGGGGATTTTGGTTTTTTTGGGGGGGCTTCTGGGGTTCATTTTGGAGGTTGGATTTGGGGGTTCACGGAATTATTTTTGAGATTTACTTTGGGGGTTCAGTGGGTTCATTTTGGGGTTTTTGGGGTGATTTAGTGAATTATTGTGGGGGGTTTATTTTGGGTTCACCGAATTATTTTGTGGGGGTTTTGGGGGGGCTTCAGCAGCTTCATTTTGGGGGTTCTACGGATTTCTTTGGGGTGATTCATTTTGGGGATTTATTTTGGGGGTTCGGTGGGTTCATTTTGGGGCTTAACCCACTTTTCCCCCAAATTTTTTCCCCAAAATTTTCCCTTTTTCCCCCCAATTTTTCCCAATTTCCCCCCTTTTTTCCTCATTTCCAGCCTCTCGCCGTGGGAATTACAACCTGGGTGAGTCTCGGGGCTTTTGGGGTGACCCTGGGGGTTTTTGAGGGTGCTGGATTTTTGGGGTGACCCCAGTTGGTTCTGGGGCTTTTGGGGTGACCCTGGGGGGATCCCGGGGGGTTTGGGGGTGCTGAGGGTTTTGGAGCGACCCCGGGGTTTTTGGGGTGACCTTGGAGGGGTTTTGGGGTTTTTGGGGTGACCCCGGGGGCTGCTGGGGGTTTTGGGATGACCCTGGGGTTTTTGGGGTGCTGGATTTTTGGGGTGACTTTGGGGGGTTTTTGGGGTGCTGGGGCTTTTGGGGTGACTTTGGGGGGTTTTTGGGGTGCTGGATTTTGGGGTGACCCCGGGGTTTTTGGGGTGCTGGGGGTTTTGGGGTGACCTTGGGGGGTTTTAGGGGTGCTGTATTTTGGGGTGACCCCGGGGTTTTTAGGGTGCTGGGGGTTTTGGGGTGACCTTGGGGTTTTTGGGGTGCTGGGTTTTTGGGGTGACCTTGGGGGGTTTTTGGGGTGCTGGGGGTTTTGGGGTGACCCCGGGGTTTTTGGGGTGCTGGGTTTTTGGGGTGACCTTGGGGGGTTTTTGGGGTGCTGGGTTTTTGGGGTGACCTTGGGGGGTTTTTGGGGTGCTGGGTTTTTGGGGTGACCCCTTTCCCCCCTTCAGAGGGGGTGTCGGTGAAGATGTTCCTGCGGGGCCGCCCCATCACCATGTACGTGCCCTCGGGGCTGGGCCCGCTCAGGGCTGAGCTGCCCCCGGAGCGCCTGCAGCTCGACTGGGTGTATCCTGAAATACCCTAAATCACCCCAAAAATACCCCCCAAAAATACCCTAAAACTACCCCGAAATAACCCCAAAAATATCCCCCAAAACACCCCACAAATACCCTAAAACTACCTAAAAAATACCCCCCAAACTACCCCAAAAATAACACCAAAAAAAACGCCCAAAATACCCCCAAAATACCCCCCAAAATACCCCAAAATACCCCCCCAAAATACCCCAAAAATAACCCCAAAAATACCCCGGCAATCCTGGTGAGTCTGGACACTGGGTGTATCCTCTGCACAAAAAACAAAACAAAACAAAAACAAAAACAAAAAAAAACAAAACAAAACAAAAAAAACCCAAAATCCCAGGAATGGGCCCGAAATTCCCGGTGCTCCCAGTGTCCCAGTGTTCCCAGTTTGCTCCCAGCTCTCCCAGTTTGCCCAGTCTGCCCAGCTGTCCCAGTGCCCCAGCTCTCCCAGTTTGTTCCCAGTTTGCCCAGTTTGCTCCCAGTTTCCTCAGTTTCCCCAACTCTCCCAGTTTGCTCCCAGTGTTCCCAGTTTGCTCCCAGCTCTCCCAGTTCCCCCAGTTTGCCAGTGCTCCCAGCTCTCCCAGTTTGCTCCCAGTGTTCCCAGTTTGCTCCCCGTTTCCCCAGTTTCCCCATCTCTCCCAGTCTCCCCAGTTTCCCCAGTATCCCCAGTTTCCCCAGTTTCCCCAGTTTCCCCAGTTTCCCCAGTATCCCCAGTTTCCCCAGTATCCCCAGTATCCCCAGTTTCCCCAGTTTCCCCAGTCTCCCCAGTATCCCCAGTTTCCCAGTATCCCCAGTCTCCCCAGCTCTCCCAGTATCCCCAGTTTCCCCAGTCTCCCCAGTTTCCCCAGTCTCCCCAGTTTCCCCAGTTTCCCCAGTATCCCCAGTATCCCCAGTTTCCCCAGTATCCCCAGTTTCCCCAGTATCCCCAGTATCCCCAGTCTCCCCAGTTTCCCCAGTATCCCCAGTATCCCCAGTCTCCCCAGTTTCCCCAGTATCCCCAGTTTCCCCAGTATCCCCAGTTTCCCCAGTATTCCCAGTTTCCCCAGTTTCCCCAGTATCCCCAGTATCCCCAGTCTCCCCAGTTTCCCCAGTATCCCCAGTTTCCCCAGTATCCCCAGTATCCCCAGTCTCCCCAGTTTCCCCAGTCTCCCCAGTTTCCCCAGTATCCCCAGTTTCCCCAGTATCCCCAGTTTCCCCAGTATTCCCAGTTTCCCCAGTTTCCCCAGTTTCCCCAGTATCCCCAGTATCCCCAGTTTCCCCAGTTTCCCCAGTTTCCCCATTTCCCCAGTATCCCCAGTTTCCCCAGTATCCCCAGTTTCCCCAGTTTCCCCAGTTTCCCCAGTATCCCCAGTTTCCCAGTTTCCCCAGTATCCCCAGTATTCCAGTTTCCCCAGTATCCCCAGTTTCCCCAGTTTCCCCAGTATCCCCAGTATCCCCAGTATCCCCAGTCTCCCCAGTTTCCCCAGCTCTCCCAGTTTCCCCAGTATCCCCAGTATCCCCAGTTTCCCCAGTATCCCCAGTATCCCCGTTTCCCCAGTTTCCCCAGTATCCCCAGTATCCCCAGTCTCCCCAGTTTCCCCAGTCTCCCCAGTTTCCCCAGTATCCCCAGTTTCCCCAGTCTCCCCAGTTTCCCCAGTCTCCCCAGTTTCCCCAGTATCCCCAGTTTCCCCAGTATCCCCAGTTTCCCCAGTATCCCCAGTTTCCCCAGCTCTCCCAGTTTCCCCAGTATCCCAGTTTCCCCAGTATCCCCAGTTTCCCCAGTATCCCCAGTTTCCCCAGCTCTCCCAGTTTCCCCAGTATCCCCAGTTTCCCCAGTATTCCCAGTTTCCCCAGTATTCCCAGTATCCCCAGTATCCCCAGTTTCCCCAGCTCTCCAGTTTCCCCAGTATTCCCAGTTTCCCCAGTATCCCCAGTATCCCCAGTTTCCCCAGTATCCCCAGTTTCCCCAGCTCTCCCAGTATTCCCAGTTTCCCCAGTTTCCTTGACGCCCCAGTTACGGCTACCGGGGCCGTGACTCGCGCTCCAACCTGCACGTGCTGGCCTCGGGGGAGCTCGTTTACTTCATCGCCTGCGTGGTGGTGCTGCTGCAGCTGCCCCAGCGGCGCCAGCGCCACTACCTGCGGCACAGCGACTGCGTCAGGTGGTGAGGGACCCCAAAATAATCCTAAACCCCAAAAAAAACCCAAAATCCCCAAAAAACCCCGTTAGAAACACCCCCTGTACGGCCCCGTACACCCCCTGTACAGTGCCAGCGCCACTACCTGCGGCACAGCGACTGCGTCAGGTGGTGAGGGACCCCAAAATAATCCTAAACCCCAAAAAAAACCCAAAAATCCCCAAAAAAACCCCGTTGGAAACACCCCCTGTGCTGCCCTCGTACTGCCCCGTTCCCCTAAGGCAGCCACTGCCTGCGCCACAGTGACTGCCTGCGGTGGTGAGGGACCCGAAAACCCCCGAAATAACCCCAAAATAATCATAAATAACCCCAAATCACCCCAAAAATCCCATTAGAAACACCCCTGTACGGCCCCGTACGCCCCCTGTACGGCGCCAGCGCCGCTGCCTGCGGCACAGCGACTGCGTCGGATGGTGAGGGACCCCAAAATAATCATAAAATAATCATAAACCCCAAAAACCCCCCAAAAAACCCCGTTAGAAACGCCCCTGTGCCCACCTGTGCCACGGCAACTGCGTGCAGTGGTGAGGGACCCTCAAAACCCCAAAAAACCAACCCAAAATAACCCCAAATAACCCCCAAAAAACCCCAAATAACCCCCAAAAAACCCCAAATCCCCCCCCAAAAAACCCCAAACCCCCCCAAAAAAACCCCAAACCCCCCCAAAAAACCCCCAAACCCCCCCAAAAAACCCCAAATCCCCCCAAAAAACCCCCAATCCCCTCTGCCGCACTTCAGGAATTCTCTACAAATTCATTTCCCCCCACCCCGGCCGTGTCCCCCCCTGTCCCCCCCTGTCCCCCCAGCCTGGCCGTGCACCCCGACCGGCTCCGCGTGGCCACAGGACAGGCGGCCGGAAGTGGACAAGGATGGCAAGGTGGGGACACCTTGGGGACACCTTGGGGACACCTTGGGGACACCTTGGGGACATCCTGGGGACACCTTGGGACCGTGGGGACACCCTGGGACAGCCCTGGAACAGCTCAGGGACACTTGGGGACACACTGGGGACAGCCCTGGGATCTTGGGGACACCCCTGGGGACACCTTGGGGACATTGGGGACAGCCCTGGAACACACCTGGGATCTTGGGGACACCTTGGGGGCATCTGGGGGACACCTTGGGACCCTGGGGATAAGCTGGGGACAGTCCTGGGGACATTGAGAACACCTCAGGGACACCTTGGGGACATCCTGGGGGACATTGAGAACACCTTGGGGACGTCCTGGGGACACCTTGGGGGCCTTGGGGACACCTTGGGGACACTGTGGAACATCCCTGGGACAGCTCAGAGACACCTTGGGGACACCTCAGGGACACCCATGGGGACACCTTGGCACCTTGGGGACACCCCTGGGGACAGGGAGATGGCCCCAAACCCCCTCCCCACCATGACGTGAAACCCCAAATTCCCCTTAAAATGCCCCCAAAAATGCCCCCAAATGCCCCAAATTCCCCAAATGCCCCAAATTCCCCTTAAAATCCCCCCCAAATGCCCCCAAATGCCCCAAATTCCCCAAATGCCCCCAAATGCCCCAAATGCCCCAAATTCCCCCAAATGCCCCAAATGCCCCCAAATGCCCCCAATGCCCCAAATTCCCCCAAATGCCCCAAATTCCCCCAAATGCCCCCAAATGCCCCAAATGCCCCAAATTCCCCCAAATGCCCCAAATGCCCCCAAATGCCCCCAATGCCCCAAATTCCCCCAAATGCCCCAAATGCCCCAAATTCCCCCAAATTCCCCCAAATGCCCCAAATTCCCCCAAATGCCCCAAATTCCCCCAATGCCCCCAATGCCCCAAATTCCCCCAAATGCCCCCAAATGCCCCAAATGCCCCCAATGCCCCAAATTCCCCCACATGCCCCCAATGCCCCCAATGCCCCCAATGCCCCAAATTCCCCCAAATGCCCCAAATTCCCCCAAATGCCCCAAATGCCCCCAAATGCCCCCAAATGCCCCAAATGCCCCCAAATGCCCCCAATGCCCCCAATGCCCCAAATTCCCCCAAATGCCCCAAATGCCCCCAAATGCCCCCAATGCCCCAAATTCCCCAAATGCCCCAAATGCCCCCAATGCCCCAAATTCCCCCAAATGCCCCAAATGCCCCCAAATGCCCCCAATGCCCCCAATGCCCCAAATTCCCCCACATGCCCCAAATGCCCCCCAATGCCCCCAAATGCCCCCACGCGCAGCCCCTGCAGCCCATCGTGCACATCTGGGACTCGGCCACGCTCCAGACCCTGCAGCAGATCGGCCTCGGCTCCTTCGAGCGCGGCGTGGGCTCGCTGGCCTTCTCCACGGCTGTGAGTGACCCTAAAACCCCAGAAACACCCCAAAAACACCCCCAAACCACCCCAAATACCCCCCAAAATACCCCAAAATACCCCACAAACACCCTCTGAAAACCCCAGCGGCTCGCTGCCTTCTCCACGGCTGTGAGTGACCCCAAAAATCCCCAAAATACCTCAAAATCCCCTAAAAACACCCCAAAACACCCCAAGTACCCCCAAAACAGCCAAATGTGGGGTTTTTTGGGGTGCCCCAGGACCAGGGCGCGTTCCTGTGCGTGGTCGATGACTCCAACGAGCACATGATGTCGGTGTGGGACTGCGCCCGCGGCACCAAGCAGGCCGAGGTCAAGGTGGGAGCCCCAAAACCCACCCCAAAAACCCCCCAAAACCCCAAAACCCAACCCAAAAACCCCCAAAACCCACCCCAAAAACCCCAAAACCCACCCCAATCCCACCCTAAATCCCCAAACCTACCCCAATCCCCCCAAAACCACCTAAAACCCTGAAATCCCACCCCAAACCCTCTAAAAGCCCCCCAAAACCCCCAATCCCACCCCTAAATACCCCAAATCTCCCAAAAAAACCCAATCCCACCCCCCAAAAACCCCAAATCATACCCCTAAAAACCCCAAATGCCCCAAAAACACCCCAAATGCCCCAAAGCCCCCCAACTCCCCAAATCCCCCAAGCTCCACTCCAAACCCCACCCCAAACCCCCTAAACCCCGCCAAAAACCCCCAAATCTCACCTACAAACCCCAAATGCCCCAAAAGCCCCAAATCCCAGCCCTGAAAGCTCCAAATCCCCCAAAAGCCCCAAATCCCAGCCCTGAAAGCCCCAAATCCCACCCTAAAGCCCTCCAAGTCCCCAAATTCCACTCCAATTCCCACCCCAAACCCACCCCAAACTGAACTCCAAACCCCGCAAAAACACCCAAATCCCACCCCTAAAAACCCCAACCCCCCCAAAAAAAACCCCCAAATCCCCCCCAAAAACCCCAAATGCCCCCCAAAACCCCCCGACCCCGCAGAGCACGAACGAGTCGGTGCTGACGGTGGAGTTCAACCCCCGCGACAGCGGCAGCATCGTCAGCAGCGGCAAATCCCACGTGTTCTTCTGGACGTGGAGCGGGGCCGTGCTCACCAAGAAACACGGCATCTTTGGGGTCAGAAAGGGGGGATTTGGGGTCATTTGGGGTCTTTTGGGGTCTGGGGGTTGGGTTTGGGGTCATTTGGGGCCTGGGGGTCTGGGGCATTGAAATCCCACGTGTTCTTCTGGACGTGGAGCGGGGCCGTGCTCACCAAGAAACACGGCATCTTTGGGGTGGGTTTGGGGGATCTGGGGGATTTTGGGGTCAGGTTTGGGGGATTTGGGGTCATTTGGGGTCAGTTTGGAGTCATTTGGGGCCTGGGGGTCTGGGGCATTGAAATCCCACGTGTTCTTCTGGACGTGGAGCGGGGCCGTGCTCACCAAGAAACACGGCATCTTTGGGGTCAGAAAGGGGGGATTTGGGGCCTTTTGGGGTCATTTGGGGTCTGAGGGCTTGGGATTTGGTTTTTGGGTTTGGGGTCGTTTGGGGTCTCTTGGGGTCTGAGGGTTTGGGAGATTTGGAGTTTGGGTTTGGGGGATCTGGACCTGGGGCAGCACCACCCTCACCAAGAAACGCGGCATCTTTGGGGTCAGAAATGGGGATTTGGGGTTCTTTGGGGTCCTTTGGGGTTTGGGGATCATTGGTGTTTGGGATTTGGAGTTTGGGATTTGGGGGATCTGCACCTGGAGCAGCGTTGGGCTCACCAAGAAACGCGGCATCTTTGGGGTCAGAAATGGGGGATTTGGGGTTTTTGGAGTTTGGGGGATCTGGGGTTTTGGATTGGGATTTAGGGTTTGGGGGTTTGGGGTTTGAGGAATCTGGACATGGAACAGCACCACGCTCACCGGGAGCCGGCATCTTTGGGGTGGGTTTGGGGTTTGTGATTCGGGGTTTTCGGGGTGGCTTTGTGGGGATTTGGGGTTTTCGGGGTGGCTTTGTGGGGATTTGGGGTTTTTGGGGTGACTTTTGGGGTCGCTGAGCTCCTTTTTCCCCTATTTCAGAAGTACAAGAAGCCCAAATTCATCCAGTGCTTCATCTTCGACGCGGCCGGGGCGCTGCTGACCGGGGACTCGGAGGGGAACATCCTCACCTGGACCCGCACCCCGGGCAAGGGCGGGAAAGGTGGGCTTTGGGGTTATTTGGGGGATTTGGGGTGGGATTTGGGGTGGGATTTGGGGGATTTGGGGTGGGTTTGGGGTGGTTTTGGGGGGTTTGGGGTGGTTTTGGGGGGTTTTAAGGGTGTTTGGGGTGGTTTTGGGATGAGGTTCTCAAGGGGAACATCCTCACCTGGACCCGCACCCCGGGCAAAGGAAGGAAAGGTGGGGTTTGGGGTTAT
This sequence comes from Ammospiza maritima maritima, assembly GCA_036010785.1. Taxonomy (NCBI): domain Eukaryota; kingdom Metazoa; phylum Chordata; class Aves; order Passeriformes; family Passerellidae; genus Ammospiza; species Ammospiza maritima. The sequence continues at coordinate 363,907 of CM069700.1, read as the reverse complement.
TTGGGGGATTTAGGGGATTTGGGGTGGGATTTGGGGAATTTGGGGTGGTTTTGGGGTGGTTTTGGGGGGTTTGGGGTGGTTTTGGGGTGGGGTTCTTAAGGGGAACATCCTCACCTGGACCCGCACCCCGGGCAAAGGGGGGAAAGGTGGGGTTGGATTTGGGATTATTTGGGGGATTTGGGGTAGATTTGGGGTGGGTATTTGGGCTGCTTTGGGGTGGATTTGAGGGATGGTTTTGGGGTGGATTTGGGATATTTTGGGGGCTGCTTTTGGGGTATTTTGGGGGCTGGTTTTGGGGTGAATTTGGGATATTTTGGGGGCTGCTTTTGGGGTGTTTTGGGGCTGGATTTGGGGTATTTTAGGGGCTGTGTTTGGGGCTGCTTTTGGGGTATTTTGGGGGCTGTTTTTGGGGCTGGTTTTGGGGTGGTTTTGGGATATTTTGGGGCTGTGTTTGGGGTGGATTTGGGATATTTTGGGGGCTGTTTTTGGGGCTGGTTTAGGATATTTTGGGGGCTGTGTTTGGGGTGGATTTGGGATATTTTGGGGGCTGTTTCTGGGGTGGATTTGGGATATTTTGGGGGCTGGTTTTGGGGTGGTTTTGGGATATTTTGGGGCTGTGTTTGGGGTGGATTTGGGATATTTTGGGGGCTGTTTTTGGGGCTGGTTTAGGATATTTTGGGGGCTGTGTTTGGGGTGGATTTGGGATATTTTGGGGGCTGTTTCTGGGTGGATTTGGGATATTTTGGGGGCTGTGTTTGGGGTGGATTTGGGATATTTTGGGGCTGTGTTTGGGGTGGATTAGGGGTATTTTGGGGGCTGTGTTTGGGGTGGATTTGGGGTATTTTGGGGGCTGTGTTTGGGGTGGATTTGGGATATTTTGGGGGCTGTGTTTGGGGTGGATTAGGGGTATTTTGGGGGCTGTGTTTGGGGTGGATTTGGGGTATTTTGGGGGCTGTTTTTGGGGTGGATTTGGGATATTTTGGGGGCTGTTTCTGGGGTGGATTTGGGGTATTTTGGGGGCTGTGTTTGGGGTGGATTTGGGATATTTTGGGGGCTGTTTCTGGGGTGGATTTGGGGTATTTTGGGGGCTGTGTTTGGGGTGGATTTGGGATATTTAGGGGCTGTGTTTGGGGTGGATTTGGGATATTTTGGGGGCTGTGTTTGGGGTGGATTTGGGATATTTTGGGGCTGGTTTTGGGGTATTTTGGGGTGGATTTGGGGCTGGTTTTGGGGTATTTTGGGGTGGATTTGGGGCTGACCCAGCCCCCCAGAGACGTACCAGATCGGGCAGCAGACGCGGGCACACGAGGGCAGCGTGTTCGCGCTGTGCCGCCGCCGGGACGGGACCGTGCTGAGCGGGGGCGGGAAGGACCGACGGGTGCTCAGCTGGAGCCCCAGCCTGGAGCTGCTGCACGAGGTCGAGGTGGGCAGAGCCCCAAAACCCCAAAAACCTCCCCCGGTGCCCTAAAAATCTCCCTTAGTGCCTCAAAAAACAGCCCCAGGAACCACAGGAATCTCCTTTAGTGCCCCAAAATCTCCTTTAGTGCCCCAAAAACCTCTCTTGGTGCCCCAAAATCTCCTTTAGTGACTCAAAAATCTCCCTTGGGTGGTTCTAATGGGGTGTTTGGGGCTGTTTTGGGGTGCCCCAACTCCTCGAGACTTTTGGGTGGTTCTAAGGGGGTATTTGATGCTGGTTTTGGGGTCCCCCATTCCCTGAGCCCTTTGGGGTGTTTCTAAGGGGATTTTTGGGGTAGTTTTTGGGGTCCCCCAGCTCCCCGAGGCTTTTGGGTGGTTCTAAGGGGGTTTTGGGGGAGTTCCCAGTTCCCCAAGCCCTCGGGATGGTTCTAACGGGGTGTTTTTTGGGTCCCCAGCTGTCCAAGAGTTTTGGGTGGTTTTAATGGGATATTTGGGGCTGTTTTTGGGGTCCCCCAGCTCCCCGGGAGTTTTGATTGGTTTTAAAGGTTTTTTTTGGGGTCCCCCATCCCCTGAACCCTTTGGGGTGTTTCTAACGGGGCTTTTGGGGTCGTCTTTGGGGTCCCCGTAGCTCCCCGAGAGCTTTGGGTGTTTCTAACAGGATTTTTGGGGCTGGTTTTAGGGTCCCCCGTTCCCTGAACCCTTTGGGGTGTTTCTAAGGGGATTTTTGGGGTCGTTTTTGGGGTCCCCAGCTCCCCAAGAATTTTGGCTGATTCGAAGGGGGTATTTGAGGCTGTTTTTGGGGTCCCCATCTCCCCGAGAGTTTTAAGTTGTTCTGATGGGGATTTTTTGGGGTCCCCCGTTCCCTGAACCCTTTGGGGTGTTTCTGACGGGATTTTTGGGGTCCCCGCAGCTCCCCGAGCCCTCGGGACGGTTCTAACGGGATATTTGGGGGTTTTTGGGGTCCCCCAGCTCCCCGAGCCCTCGGGACGGTTCTGACGGGATGTTTGGGGGTTTTTGGGGTCCCCCAGCTCCCCGAGAGCTTCGGCGCCGTGCGCACGATCGCCGAGGGCGCCGGCGAGGAGCTGCTGGTGGGGACGACGCGGAACGCGCTGCTGCGGGGCACGCTGGGCTCCGGCTTCACCCCCATCGTCCAGGTGCGATTTGGGGGGTCCCCGGGGGGGGCTCCGGGCTGGTTTTGGGGTCCCCCGTTCCCTGAACCCTTTGGGGTGTTTCTAACGGGGTTTTTGGGGTCGTTTTGGGGTTCCTGGTTCCCTGAGCCCCTCAGGATGGTTCTAACGGGGTTTTTGGGGCTGGTTTTGGGGTCCCCATTCCCTGAGCCCCTCAAAATGGTTCCGATGGGGTTTTTGGGGTCGTTTTTGGGGGTCCCCCATCTCCCCGAGAGCTTCGGATGGTTCTAATGGAGTATTTGGGGTTTGTTTTGGGGTTCCCGGTTCCCCGAGCCCTCAGGATGGTTCTAACGGGGTTTTTGGGGTCGTTTCTGGGGTCCCCCGCTCCGTGAACCCTTTGGGGTGTTTCTAACAGGATTTTTGGGGTCGTTTTTGGGGTCCCCGTAGCTCCCCGAGAGCTTTGGATGATTCTAATGGGATTTTTGGGGCTGGTTTTGGGGTCCTCTGTTCCCTGAGCCCCTCAGGATGGTTCCGACGGGGTTTTTGGGGTCGTTTTTTGGGGTCCCCTCCCCGAACCCCCCCAGGGTCACACGGACGAGGTTTGGGGTCTGGCCACGCACCCCAACTGCTGCCGCTTCCTCACCTGCGGCCACGACCGGCAGCTGTGCCTGTGGGACGGCCGGGAGCACGCGCTGGCCTGGAGCCTGGCGCTGGAGGTGGGCTGGGACCCCCAAACTGGGGAGGGGGCACCCTGGGGGGGGCAGGAGTGGGATTTGGGGGGCTTGGGGGGTATTTGGGGTCGGTAATGGGGGTACAGAAGGGAGCACGCGCTGGCCTGGAGCCTGGCGCTGGAGGTGGGACGGGACCCCCAAATTGGGGAGGGGGCACCCTGGGGGGGGCAGGAGTGGGATTTGGGGGGGTTGGGGTCGGTAATGGGGGTACAGAAGGGCTGGGTCACTCCTGATTGGAGCCTGGCGCTGGAGGTGGGCTGGGACCCCCAAACTGGGGAGGGGGCACCCTGGGGGGGGCAGGAGTGGGATTTGGGGGGTTGGGGTCGCTAATGGGGGTTCAGGGCTCTGGGACCAGGGACCAGGAACACACCCTGGGCTGGACGGGGGCCGGGACCCCCAAACTGGGGAGGGGGACACCCCGGGGGGGGCAGGAGTGGGATCTGGGGGGGTTGGGGGTATCTGGGGGGTCAGGGGGTGCTTTGGGCACAAAGGACCAGGAGCACCCCCAGGCTGGGGCCCCCCCGAATTGGGTCTGGGGGCGCAGAGCCCGGTTTGGGGTGGGGGGGGGTTGGGGTACCCCCAGTTTGGGGTCCCTTGTCCCCCCCCGTGACCCCTCCCCACCCCAGGACACCGGGCTGTGCGCCGACTTCCACCCCGGGGGACACCTGGTGGCCGTGGGGCTGCTGAGCGGGAGGTGAGGGACACCGGGACGGACAGACGGACACTGGGACGGACAGACGGACACCGGGACGGACAGACGGACACCGGGACGGACGGGGGACACCGGGACGGACAGACGGACACCGGGACGGACGGGGGACACCGGGACGGACAGACGGACACCGGGACGGACAGACGGACACCGGGACGGACGGGGGACACCGGGACAGACAGACGGACACCGGGACGGACGGGGGACACCGGGACGGACAGACGGACACCGGGACGGACAGACGGACACCGGGACGGACGGGGGACACCGGGACGGACAGACGGACACCGGGACGGACGGGGGGACACCGGGACGGACAGACGGACACCGGGACGGACAGGGGGACAGGGAGGGACAGGGGGACAGAGGGGACATTGGGGGGGGGACAGAGGGCATGGGGGGGGGCAGGAGGACATGAGGACATGGGGGGGGATGGGGACAGAAGGACAGACAGAGGGACAGGGGGGACAAGGGGACACGGAGAGATGGGGACACAGGGACATGGGGGGGACAGAGGGACGGGGGGACAGGGGGGACATGGAGGGGTCGGGGGGACAGGGGGACAGTGCCCATGGTCCCCGTGTCCCCCCATGTCCCCCCATGTCCCGGTGTCATCCCTGTCCTGGTGTCCATGTCCTGCTGTCCCCTGGTGTCCCCATCTCCCCCTGATGTCCCCCTGTCTGTCCCCCTGTGTCCCACATCCCTCCATGTCACTGTATCCCCCCGTGTCCCCCTGTCTGTCCCCATGTCCCCGTGTCTGTCCCCGTGTCCCCCCATGTCCCCCTGTCTGTCCCTGTCCCCCTGTCTGTCCCCATGTCCCCGTGTCCCCCCATGTCCCCGTGTCTGTCCCCATGTCCCCGTGTCTGTCCGTGTCCGTCCCAGGTGGCTGGTGCTGGACACGGGCACTCGGCAGCTCCTGGCCGGGGGCTCTGACGGTAACGAGCAGCTCTCGGTGGTTCGCTTCTCCCCGGGTGTAGGCCCCGCGGGTCCCCAGGGTGTCCCCGGAGTGTCCCCAAAGTGTCCTCAAAGCGTCCTTTAAGTGTCCCCAGAGTCTCCCAAAGCATCCCCAAACTGTCCCTGAAGTGCCCCGGACCCTCCCCAGCCCCCCCAATGTCTGAGACCCCCCCCGAGCCCCCCAATGTGTGGGACCCCCCCCCGACCCCCCCCAATGTCTGAGACCCCCCCTCAATTCCAGACGGGACCTTCCAGGCCATCGGCTCCCACGACAATTTCATTTGCATTTACATCATAGGGTGTGACCCCCCAATCTGTGTGACCCCCCCGACCCCCCCAATGTGTGGGACCCCCCCCAGACCCCCCCTGAACCCCCATTTCCCCCCCCCTTTCAGACGGGACCTTCCTGGCCATCGGCTCCCACGACAATTTCATTTACATTTACAGCGTGGCCGAGGGCGGCCGCAAGTTCAGCCGCTTCGGCCGCTGCACCGTGAGTCTGGGGGCTCAGGGGGGGGCTGGGGGGGGTCCCCAAATCTCCCCTGACCCCCCCATGCCACCCCCAGGGCCACTCGAGTTTCATCACCCACCTGGACTGGTCCAAGGACGGGCGCTTCATCATGTCCAACTCGGGGGATTATGAGATTCTCTATTGTGAGTCTGGGGGCTTGGGGGGCTGCTCCGGGGGGGGCCGGGACCCCCTGACCCTGCCAGGCCCTTCCTGATCCTTCCTTTACCCCATTGGGACGCCCCAAACTTTGGGGTCTCACTGATTCCTCCTCCCCAGATTTTATTTTGGGGGGGGGGTCTCACTTTCCCTGCCCCTCCTCAAATTTTGAAGGGATTCCACTGCCCCCCTACCCCACATTTTAGGGTGCATCTCTCCCATCCCCAACCCCAAATTTTGGGTGCCTTTCACTGCCCGCCCCCCCCTCAAATTTTGGGGTGAATCTCTCCCACCCCCCAATCCCAAATTTTGAAGGGATTTCACCCCCAAATTTTGAAGCATTTCCACTGCCCCCCACCCAAATTTTGGGTGCCTTTCACTGCTCCCTCCCCTCTAAATTTTGAAGTGGTTTCACTGCCCCCCACCCAAATTTTGAGGGATTTCGTTGCCCACCCCCACCCCACATTTTGAGGTGAATGTCTCCCATCCCTCATCCCCAAATTCTAAAAGGATTTCGCTGCCCCCTCACCCAAATTTTGAGGGGATTTCACTGCCCACCCCCCAAATTTTGGGGGTGCATCTCTCCCGTCCCCAACCCCAAATTTTGGGTGCCTTTCACTGCTCCCCCCCCCCCCGACATTTTGAAGGGATTCCACTGCCTCCTCCCCACATTTTGAAGGGATTCCACCCCCCAAACTTGGAAGCATTTCCACTTCCCCCCACCCAAATTTCGAAGGGATTTCACTGCCCACCCACCCCCCCACCCCCCCCCCCATTTCGGGGTGCATCTCTCCCCCTCCCCACCGCACATTTCGGGGTCTCTCCCCCCATTTCAGGGGACGTGGCCGGGGGCTGCAAGCTGCTGCGGAACCGCTTCGAGAGCCGCGACCGCGAGTGGGCGTCCTACACCTGCGTGCTGGGCTTCCACGTCTTCGGTGGGTCTGGGGCTCGGGGGGGCGCCCGGGGGGGGTTTTGGGGTCCCCCTGAACCCCCTGTGTGTCGCAGGGGTGTGGCCGGACGGGTCTGACGGCACCGACATCAACTCCCTGTGCCGCTCGCACCACGAGCGCGTGGTGGCCGTGGCCGACGACTTCTGCAAGGTTCACCTGTTCCAGTACCCCTGTGCCCGGCCCAAGGTGGGCAGGGGGCTCTGGGGGGGCTGGGGAAGGGTCCCAGACTCTGACTTGGGGGTCCTGGAGCCAAATGTGGGGTGTTGGAGATCCTTATTTGGGGGGCGGGAGGGTCCTGGTTGTGCCCCTGTGCCCGGCCCAGGGTGGGCAGGGGGTCCCGGGGGAAGGGGGCTCTGGGGGTTGGGGGAAGGGTCCCAAACGCTGATTTGGGGGTCCCAGGCCCCAACCTGGGGGTCCCAGACCCTGATTTGGTGGTCAGGGGTCTCCAGACTCACAGGCTGAGTGTTTTGGGGGATCCACGATGGCAATTTTGGGGTATCGTGGGGGGAGAGGGTCCAGACTCCAGTTCTGGGGGGATCCCCACATCCCAATTTAGGGATATTGGGGGTGTCTCACACCCCAGTTTTGGGGTATCAGGGCCCGGTCCAGACCCCAGTTTTTGGTATCGGGGGGATCCATGATCCAATTTTGGGATATTGGGGGGGGGGGGGGTGGGGGGGGGTGGGGCCAGACCCCAATTCTGGGGTATCACGGGATTGTCCAGACCCAAAATTTAGGGGGTCCCCAGACCCCAGTTTAGGAATATTGGAGGGTGCCCAGACCCACCTTAGGGATATTGGGGGAGGGTCGGGGGTCTCACATCCCAATTTTGGGGTATCGGGGGTGTCCAGACCCAAATTTTGGGGTATCGGGAGGGTCCAGACCCCAGTTCTGGGATACTTGGGGGGTCCCCAGACCCCAATTTTGGGGTATCGGGGTGGGTCCAGACCTCAGTTTTGGGTATTGGGGGGATCCATGCCCCAGTTTAGGGATACGGGGGGCGCCCACATCCCAATTTTGGGGTATCAGCGGGATCCAGACCCAAACTTTGGAATATTGGGGGAGTCCAGACCCGAATTTGGGGGTACTGCTGGGGTCCAGACCCCAAATTTCGGGGTGTCCCCATTTTGAGGTGGGCGTGGCTCTGTGTGGGTGTGACCACGTGACCCCTCCCTCACGTGTCCCCCCTCCCCCCATTCCCTCACAGGCTCCCAGTCACGTGTACGGCGGGCACGGCAGCCACGTGACCAACGTGCGCTTCACGCACGACGACGGGCACCTGGTGTCGCTGGGCGGGAAGGACACCAGCGTCTTCCAATGGCGCGTCCTGCCCGGCGGCGACAGCGGCTGAGGCCTCCTCTTCCTCCTCCTCTTCCTCGCTGCTTCCTCCTCTTCCCTTTTCCCCTTCTTTCTTGGGACCAAAGAGCGGCTCGGGGGTTGGTCGGTGAAAGCCTTCCTCCCCGGCCGCGTTTTTCGCGCTGCACTGTGAGAGGCGTCAATAAAAGCCTTGGGGTCAGGGTAGGGCCTCGCCGTTTCCTCCGCGCCCCGGAATCGCCGCCGCCGCTTCCCGGAAGCGCTGCGGGTTCTTCCTCCTCACCGCCCTCGGCGCCTTTCCGGTTCTGGCGGAACTCGCCGAGCGCCTTACGGAAAGAGACGAGATTGAGCCGAGGAGTGACGGAGAAAGCCGAGGCTGAGCCGAGGCTTTCCCGAAGCTGAGCCGAAAAGTGCCGAGTTCGTGCCGGAAGCGCCCGAGGCCGCGCCGAAGTCGTGCCGGAGGTGCCCGAACGAATCCGGCAATACCCGAGCTTCTCCGGAGGTGCCCAAACCCTTTCCGGAGGTGCCCGAAAGGCTTTGCCGGAGGTTGCCGAACGTCTCCGGGGGTGCCCGAAGCTTCTCCGGAGGTGCCCGAAGGGCTCCGAACCGGCCGTGCCGGCGCGGAGGCGGCGGGAGCGGCGATGAAGCGCGGCCGGGGCCGGGCCCGGGGGTAGCGCGGCCGAACGAGCGGCCATGGCGGCCAACATGTACCGCGTCGGCGGTGAGCGGGCCGGGGGGCGCGGGCTGCCGGGAGGGACGGCCAGGAGGGCCCTGAGGGGATTTGAGGGGTCCCGGAAAGCGGGAGGGGGTGTCTGTGAGGGGATTTGGGGGTTCCGTGAGGCGCGGGAAGGGCCGTGAGGGGATTTAGGGGGGTGCCCGTGAAGGGGTTAAGGGGGGCCCGTAAGGGGTCCCGGAAAGGAGGAGGCGTGAGGGGTCCCACAGCAGAAAGGAGGGGTCTGTGAGGGGATTTGGGGGTCTCGGAAAGGGGAGAGGGTTTTGTGAGGGGATTTGGGGGTCCCGGAAAGAGGGAGAGGATTTTGTGAGGAATTTGGGGGTCTTGGAAAGGGGGAGAGGGTTTTGCGAGGGAATTTGGGGGTCCCGGAAAAAGGGAGAGGGTTTTGTGAGGGAATTTGGGGGTCTTGGAAAGGGGGAGAGGGTTTTGCGAGGGGATTTGGGGGTCCCGGAAAAGGGGAGAGGGTTTTGTGAGGGAATTTGGGGGTCCTGGAAAGAGAGAAAGGGTTTTGTGAGGGGATTTGGGGGTCCTGGGAACAGCGGGGGTGTCTTGTGAGGCAATAACGGGGCGGGGTCGTCCCGTGCGGGAATTTCGGGGTCCCGGAAATGGGGAGGGGGTCCCGTGAGGGGATTTTGGGGGGTCTCGAAAAGAAAAGAGA
>CM069700.1:294422-354445 GCA_036010785.1 Ammospiza maritima maritima | reverse complement strand
TCCAGCTCCACCTGGGTGTAAATAGAGAGTAAAGTGGGAGTAAATCATGTGAAAGGGTGTGTGACGGTGTCCAGGGGTGTGTAACTGGTGTGTAAGGGTGTCCAGGGTGTGTAAGGGCCTTGATGTGCAGGGTTTTACCCTGCTCCAGCTCCTCCTGCAAGTAAAGGGTGAGTAAATTGTGTGTAAGGGAGTAAATCATGCGTAAACGGTGTGTAAGGTTTCCAGAGTGTGTAACTGGTGTGTAAGGGACATGCGGCTTCCTCTCCAGCTCCACCTAGGAGACCTGGGAGTAAACTGCGTGTAAAGCATGTGTAAATGGTGTGTAAGGGGCTCCAGGGCTGGGCAAGGAGTTCCAGGAGTGCACAAGTCCCAGTCCCCTCCCAGTCCCTCCCAGTGCCTCCCAGTCCCTCCCAGTGCCCCCCAATCCCTCCCAGTCCCCCCAGCGCCCCCCATTCCCCCCCAGCGCCCCCCAGCGCCCCCAGCGCCACCTCGAACTCCTCGGCGACGGTGGGCCCCTCGAGGAAGAGGCGGGTGCCGAGGCAGGCCACGGGCCCGAAGGTGCTGCGGAAGGAGTGGAACTCCTCGAACACCTTGGGGTAGAGCGCGGCCGAGAGCAGCTCCTCGGGCTGGGGGGGGCCCCGAGCCGCGCCCCCAGCTCCCGGCCCAGCGCCTCGAAATCCAGGGGGGCAGCGACGCCCCCGGCGGCCCTCGACCCGCGGGAGGTCCTTCAGAACCTGCAGGGACAGGGGACACCGTGGGACATGGGACAGGGGGCAGTGACACCCCTGGGTGCCCCTCGACCCATGGCAGGTCCTTCAGAACCTGGGGGAAATAAATGGGATTGGGGGTCAATGGGTTGGGGGACAGGGGGCAGTGACACCCCTGGGCGCCCCTCGACACGAGGGAGGTCCTTCAGAACCTTGCAGGGACAGGGACACCATGGCAATGGGACAGGGGGCAGTGACACCCCTGGGCGCCCCTCGACGCGCGGGAGGTCCTTCAGAACTGGGGGGACAAAAAACAAACGGGGGGTGATGTGGGACGTGGGACAGGGGGGGCAGTGACACCCCTGGGCGCCCTCGACACGAGGGAGGTCCTTCAGAACCTGAGGACAAGGGACAGGGGACATCATGGGAATGGGACACCATGGGAATGGGGACATGGGACACCATGGGAATGGGACAGGGGGCAGTGACACCCCTGGGTGCCCCTCGACCCGCGGGAGGTCCTTCAGAACCTGGGGACAAAGGACAGGGGACACCGTGGGACATGGGACATGGGACATGGGACAGCCAGGCCCCCGGGCGCCCCTCGACCCGCGGGAGATCCTTCAGAACCTGCAGGGACAGGGGACACCGTGGGACAAGGGACACCATGGGACATGGGACAGGGGACATGGCAATGGGACAGGGGGCAGGGGACAGTGACACCCCCGGGTGGCCCTCGACCCACGGGAGGTCCTTCAGAACCTGCAGGGACAGGGGACAGGAGATCCTTCAGAACCTGGGGGGACAAATAAACGGGATTGGTGGGGGACATGGACACGGCAATGGGACAGGGACACCCTGGCAATGGGGTGGGTGCCATGGCAACCAGGGATGGAGATGGCAGCGGGGACCGCAGCATCCTGTTGCCATGGCAACAGCCTCCGGTTCATCCTCTGGGTGCATCCAGTCCCTCCCAGTGCCATCCCAGTCCCTTCCTACTCCTCTCCAGTCCCTCCCAGTGCCATCCCACTCCATCCCAGTCCCTCCCAGTGCATCCCAGTTCTTCCAGTGCCATCCCACTCCTTTCCATTTCCTCCCAGCACCATCCCAGTCCCTCCCAGCACCTCCCAGTCCCTCCCACTCCCACCCCAGTGCCTCCCAGTGCCCATCAAGCCCCACCTTGGAGCGGAAGGGCTCGGGGAAGCCGCCCGGGGGCACCCCGATGTGGCCCTGCAGGAACTCCACCACGCTGAGGGGGAAGGAGAGCTCGTCCGCGCGCGCCTCCACCTCCTCGCGGGACAGCGCGTTCTGCACCATGAACTGCGCCAGGTCCCCCACCACCTTCGACGTGGGCGTCACCTGGGGGTGCCAGGGGTCAGCAGGGGTCAGTTTGAGGTCACCTCGGGGTCATCTCACTGTTCCCTCTTGGGTTACCTCACGGGTTAACTCATGGGGCTACTTGTGGTCAACTCAAGGATCGGCTCTTGGGTCAACCCTTGGGGTCATCTTGGGGGTCATTTCATGGGTCAGCTCATGGGTCACCTCAGGGGTCACCACATGACCGCTCTTGGTGGAACACCCACCCATGGAGACCACCCACCCCACAGACCTCCTCCATGCCATGGAGACCACCCACACCATGGACACCCCGAGTGCACATCACCCAAACCCCACGGAGATCACCCATCCCAGAGACCACCCACTCCATGGACAGCATCTGCCCCATGGAGGCCACCCAGTAGACATCACCCACCCCATGGGCACCATCTACCCCATGGACACCGTTCTGTGGAGACCACCCCAAACCATAAAGACCTCCCACCCCATGGAGACCATCTGCCCCATGGACACCACCCAGTGGACATCACCCACCCCATGGACACCATTCTATGGACACCACCCAGTAAACATCACCCACCCCATGGAGACCATTCTAAGGAGACCCCAACCCCACAGACACCATCTGCCCCATGGAGATCTTCTTTCGGAGACCACCTACCCTACAGAGATCCTTCCCTGCCATGGAGACCATCTGCCCCGCGGACACCACCCACCCCATGGACACCATTCTGTGGAGACCCCCAGCCCCCCTGGACCCCCCATTGCCCCCACACCTTGATGAGGTCCCCCAGCAGCTTGTTGGCCTCGGTGTAGGCCTTCTTGACCTCCTTGAACTTGTGTCCAGCCCCATGGCGTGCGCCTGGAAGTGCAGGTTGGTGTACTGCCCGCCCGGGATCTCGTTCTCGTACACGTCCGCGTTGCCCGACTTCATGGTGGCCGTGGCAGTCGAAGGCGGCGTAGAGGCCCCGCGCCGCCTCCCAGTACTCGCTGTACTCGAACACGCGCTGCAGGTCCAGCCCTGGGGACGGGGACACGTGGGGACACGTGGGGACATTGTGGGGACACGTGGGGACACGGCGGGGACGCCAAGGGCGCGCGGTGTGGGGGTGCGGTGGATTCGGGATGAAGTCGTGGCTGTGGTGGCACCTCCGGGACGGTGGTGGCACCTCCGTGCCTTGGTGACATCTCAAACCCTCGCTGTCCCATTTAACCCTTGGTGACATCTCAAACCCTCGCTGTCCATTTAACCTTGGGGCCATCTCAAACCCTCGCTGTCCCATTTACCCTTGGTGACATCTCAACCCTTGCTGTCCCATTTAACCCTTGGGCCATCTCAAACCCTCATTGTCCCATTTAACCTTGGGGACATCTCAAACCCTTGCTGTCCCATTTAACCCTTGGGGCCATCTCAAACCCTCATTGTCCCATTTAACCCTTGGGGCCATCTCAAACCCTCATTGTCCCATTTAACCCTTGGGGCCATCTCAAACCCTCATTGTCCCATTTAACCCTTGGGGACATCTCAAACCTCATTGTCCCATTTAACCCTTGGTGACATCTCAAGCCTCGCTGTCCCATTTAACCCTTGGGGCCATCTCAAACCCTCGCTGTCCCATTTAACCCTTGGTGACATCTCAAAGCCTCGCTGTCCCATTTAACCCTTGGGGCCATCTCAAAGCCTCGCTGTCCCCTCGTACCCTCCGCGTCCCTCCCCGTGTCCCCACCTGTGTCCAGGGACGTCCCCCGCGCGCAGGCCACCACGGCGCCCATGCTGGGCTGCGAGGTCATGCCGGACATGGCGTCCACGGCCACGTCCACCACGTCGGCGCCGGCCTGGGCGGCCGCCAGCATGGAGGCCACGCCAGCCCCGGCCGTGTCGTGGGTGTGCACGTGCAGGGGCACCTCGGGGTGCTGCTCCCGGAGCGCCCCCACCAGCAGCCGGGCGGCCGCGGGCGTCAGGAGCCCGGCCATGTCCTGGGGAGGGGACGGGGGGGTCACTGCGGGGGCACAGGACGTGGGGACCCTCAGTGTCCCACCCTGGGTTGGTCCAGACCAACCTTGGATGACAGAGGAGCCCCAAATTCACCCCAGCACCCACAGCACCCCCAAATCCCTTTCCCAATTTGCCCAGGACCCCCCAAACCACCATAAACCCCCCCAAACAACCCCAAACTCCCCCCAGGACCCTCCAGACCCTGACCTTGATGCAGAGCACGTGTGTCCCCACCACCACCAGCTCCAGACCAACCCCAAATCCAACCATTTCCCAACCATCTCAGGATCCCCAAATCCCCCCAGAATGGCCCCAAACCCCCTGAAACCCCTGCAGGACCACCCAAAACCCCCTCAAACCTCTCCAAATCCCCCCAAACTCCCCCAGGGCCCCCCAAATGCCCACCTTGATGCAGAGCACGTGCGTGCCCGCTGCCACCAGCTCCTTGGCCAGCCCCATCCCATTCTCCTCAATCCCAACCATTTCCCAACCACCCCATTCCCCTCAAACCCCCTGAAATCCCCCCCAAACCCCCCCAGGAGCCCCCAAACGCCCACCTTGATGCAGAGCACGTGTGTCCCGGCCGCCACCAGCTCCCATCCCATTCCCCCAAACCCCCTGAAACCCCTGCAGGACCACCCAAAACCCCCTCAAACCTCTCCAAATCCCCCCCCCCCCCCAACCTCCCCAAGACCCCCCAAACGCCCCCCTTGATGCAGAGCACGTGCGTGCCCGCCGCCACCATCTGTCATCCCGTTTCCCCAAACCCCTCCAGGAGCCCCCAAACACCCCCAGGAGCCCCCAAACCCCCCCAGGAGCCCCCCAAACCCCAACCTTGATGCAGAGTATGTGCGTGCCCGCCGCCACCAGCTCCTTGGCCAGCCCCAGGTAGTAGCCCAGGCTGTACTTGGTGCGCGAGGCGTCGGCCACGTCGCCGGTGTAGGAGAGCGCGGCCTCCACCACGGCGCCGGCGCTGCCCGCGGCCTCCACGCCCAGCAGCAGGTTGGGCACGTAGTTGAGGGAGTCAAAGACGCGGAAGATGTCCATGCCGTTGGCCACGGCCACCTCGCAGAACCTGGGGACGCCGCGGGGACGCGGTTGGGGACGTGGGGACGCCTCGGGGCGGCCCAAAGGGAGGTTTTTGGGGTTGGGGTCGCTTTGGCCACTCGGGGTCGTTCAGGGGGTCAGTTCTAAGTTGTTTTGTCCTCGGCGTCCCCTTCTTGCGTCCACGGTGTCCCCTTTTTATGGCCACGATGTCCCCATGGGCTCTGCTGGCCCCTGTCCTGTCATGTCCTCGTGTCCCCCAGAGTTCCTTGTCCCTCATCTCTCTGCGTCCCCCAATATCCCCCAATCTCCTCTGTCTCCCCAGTGTTCCCATGTCCCCAGTGTCCCCCAATGTCCCCATGTCCCCAGGGTGTCCCCATTTCCTGTGCACCACGCTGTCGGGGTAGTTGGTGGAGCCCACGGCGTTGGCGCCCCGTGTCCCCATGGTGCCCCCACGTCCCCGTGGTGTCCCCGTGGTGTCCCCAAGGTGTCCCCATGCCACCCCAATGTCCCCAGGGTGTCTCCCTGACCTGTGCACCACGTTGTCGGGGTAGTTGGTGTAGCCCACGGCGTTGGCGCCCCGCAGCAGCATCTGGAAGGGGATGTTGGGCACGAGGCGCCGCAGCTCCCGCAGCCGCTCCCAGGGACACTCGTGCAGGAACCGCATGGCCACGTCGAAGGTGGCGCCTGGGGACACGCCCCGCCCTCAGACACGCCCCCGGGAACGTGGACACGCCCTTCACGGGCGAGACACGCCCATCACGTGAGAGACACGCCCCTTCATTCAAGCCCTGGCTTGGCCACACACCCCTGTTCCTGTGCAAGCCCCACCCACAGGGAAAGCCCTGCCCCAGAAGCCACACCCAAGCCCCACCCACTCAAGCCCCGCCCCTCGGGTCATTAATCCCCAGCCCCAGGTGCTCCTGCTGAAGCTCCTCCCATGAATGCCCCACCCTTTAAGCCACACCCATTTTAGCTCCTCCCCTTCCCCGCCACACCCCATTAGACCCCTCCCCCACTCCCCCACCCTATTAAGCCCCTCCCCCTGATGCCCCACCCCATTAAGCCCCTCCCCTCACTACCACACCCCATTAAGCTCCCCTTGCTGCCCCATCCCATTAACCCTCGCTGCCCCGCCCCCTCAATCCCCTCCCCCTCAAGCCCCGCCCCCCCGCCCAAGCCCCGCCCACCTCCCCACGTCTCCATGCTGCACAGGGGGCTCAGCGCATGCACCATGAAGGGCGTGTCCCCTCAGGCCCCGCCCACCCTGCCCAAGCCCCACCCACCCCCCCAGCCGGCTCAGCGCACGCGACACGCAGGGCGCAAAGGGCGCGGCTCGGCCCCGCCCCATCAAACCCCACCCACCCGGGCCCCGCCCACCCCCGTTAGGCCCCGCCCCTCTCCCCAAGCCCCGCCCACCTCCCCAGGTCTCCATGCTGCAGAGCGGGCTCAGCGCGTGCGACACGAAGGGCGCCACGCGCGCCAGGTCGCGGGTGCGGACCCGCGTGGCCAGCAGGGACTGGTGCGCGTCGCGGAAGGTGGTGTCGGTGAGCAGCAGCCCCCGGTGCGCCCGCAGCGCCCGCGCGAACCCCGCGGGGCCCTCGCGCTGCAGCACCGCCCGCAGGCCCTCGGGGGGCGCGCCTGCGTCGGGGCAACGGGGGAGAGCGGTTAGGGGGGCGGGAAGGGGAATGGGGGCACCTGAATGGGGCATGGGGGGCACAGGTTAGGGGGCCAGGGGGCAGGGGGCAGTAAAGGGGGGCAGGGGGCAGCTGAATGGGGCATGGGGGGCAGAGGTTAGGGGGGCAGGGGGCAGTAAAGGGGGTCAGGGGGCAGCTGAATGGGGCATGGGGGGCAGAGGTTAGGGGGGCAGGGGGCAGTAAAGGGGGGCAGGGGGCAGCTGAATGGGGCATGGGGGGCAGAGGTTAGGGGGGCAGGGGGCAGTAAAGGGGGCAGTAAAGGGGGGCAGGGGGCAGCTGAATGGGGCATGGGGGGCAGAGGTTAGGGGGGCAGGGGGCAGTAAAGGGGGCAGTAAAGGGCGTCAGGGAGCACCTGAATGGGGCATGGGGGGCAGAGGTTAGGGGGGCAGGGGGCAGGGGGCAGCTGAATGGGGCATGGGGGGCAGAGGTTAGGGGGGCAGGGGGCAGTAAAGGGGGGCAGGGGGCACCTGAATGGGGCATGGGGGGCAGAGGTTAGGGGGGCAGGGGGAAGTAAAAGGGGCAGGGGGAGAGGTTAGAGGGGCAGTAAAGGGGGCAGGGGGCAGTAAAGGGGAGCAGGGAGGGGGGCAGGGGGCACCTGAATGGGACATGGGGGGGCAGAGGTTAGAGGGGGCAGGGGGTAGTAAAGGGGGGCAGAGAGGGGGTCAGGGGGTCAGTGAGGGGGTAAGGAGGGGCAGGGGGCACCTGGGGGCACCAGGGGGCAGAGGTTATGGGGACAGGGGGAGTAAGGGAGGCAGTGAAGGGGGGCAGGGAGAGGGGCAGGGGGCAGTAAAGGGGGCAGGGAGAGGGGCAGGGGGCACCTGGGGGCACCAGGAGCAGAGGTTAGAGGAGGAGGGGGCAGTAAAAGGGGGCAGGGGGCAGTGAACGGGGCAGGGGGCAGTAAAGGGGGCACATTGGGGACGCTTTGGGGATACACTGGGGACACTTTGAGGACACTATGGGGACATGCTGGTGACACATTGGGGACACATTGGGGACACTTTGGGGTGCCCCCCACTCACCCATGGGCACCGGGGGGGGGCGTGGGCTCCACCAGCGCCGCCTTGGCCTTCACCGGGAGGGGGGTGCTGGGCCCGTTCACCATCACGTGACCTGGGGGGAGGGACAGGTGTGACACAGGGGGGTGACAAACCCGGGGACCCCCCCAAAATGCCTTAGGGACGCCCAAACCCTTCACAGGCTCCCCCAAAACCCCACAGGAAAGGGATTTTTGGGGTTTCTCACACCTGGGGGGACAAACTCCACACCTGGGCACACCTGGGCTGGGTTCCTCTGCCCCATGGGGGCTCAGGTGTGTCCACAGAACCTCCCAGATTCCCTCACAGCCCCCCGAGGGACCCCCCCAGGTGCCCCCCAGCTGCTCTCATATCCCCCCAGCACAGCCCAGGTGCCAGGGCTGACCCAGGTAGTGCAGCAGAGGTGCCCCCAGGAGTACATTCATCCCCCCCCAGCTGCCCCAGGTGTATATTTCTCACCCCCAGGTGTATATTCATCCCCCCCAGCTGCCCCAGGTGTATATTTATCCCCCCCAGATGTATATTTCTCGCCCCCAGGTGTATATTTCTTGCCCCCATGCCCACCCAGGTAGTGCAGCAGAGGTGCCCCAGGTGCTCCAGGTGCCCCCCGTGCCCCCCAGGTACACCCCAGGTCCCACCCAGGTAGTGCAGCAGAGGTGCCCCAGGTGCCCCCAGGTGCCCCCCATGCCCCCCAGGTGCCCCCAGGTGCCCCCCAGGTGCCCCCAGGTGCCCCCCATGCCCCCCAGGTGCCCCCCAGGTGCCCCCAGGTGCCCCCCATGCCCCCCAGGTGCCCCCCAGGTCCCACCCAGGTAGTGCAGCAGTTTCTGGGCGCGGTTCTGGCCCGGCCGCAGGTGGAACAGCTCGGGGTTCTCGTCGATGAACTGAGTGTCAGCAGCACCTGCCAGGAACTGCGGGTGTGCCAGAACGTTCTGCAGGAACGGGATGTTGGTCTGTGGGGAAATGGGGGGGTCAGGGGGGTCCCAGAGACCCCCGGGATGGGGGAGAAAGGGGAGGGGACATCAGGAGCCCCTAAATGCACATGGGGGACGCCAGAACCCCCTCAAATCCCTGTGCAGGGCATGGGGGGGGGTCACTAATCATCCCCCCAACCCCTCATGCCCGTCGAGCACCCCCCCAATACCCCCCAGTGTCACCTCAGGACCCCCCAAATTCCTCCCCGCACCATTTCCCTCCCTCAAACCCCTCATGCACCCCAAGAACCCCCCAGGACCCCCCAAATCCCTTCCTGCACCATTCACCGTCCCCTAAACCCCTCATGCCCCACACAGGACCCCCCTGAACCCCCCCCCCAAAAACACCTCCCCAATACCTCCCACAACCCCCCCAGGACCCCCGGTCTCCCCCAGCCCCATTTTGACCCCCCCAGCCCCATTTTGACCCCCCCAGCCCCACCTTGACCCCCCGGATGCGGAACTCGGCCAGCGCCCGGCTCATCTTGGCGGCGGCCGCGGGCTGGTCGGGGCCGTGCGCCACCACCTTGACCAGCAGGGAATCGTAATGGGGCGAGATGAGAGCGCCCTGGAACGCCGAGGCGCCGTCCAGGCGGATCCCCATCCCCTCCCCGGAGCGGAACACCTAAAGGGAGAGACCCAAAATCCCATGGAAACAGCCCAAAATATCTGCGAACGCCCTGAGGCGCCGTCCAGGCGGATCCCCATCCCCTCCCCGGAGCGGAAAAACCTAAAGGGAGAGACCCAAAATGCAATGGAAACAGCCCAAAATGCAATGAAAGCACATTGAGATCCAATGGAAACAACCCAAATCCTATAAACATCTCAAAATCCTACAGAAACCCCAAATCTGTGAACATCCCCAGGCGCCGTCCAGGCGGATCCCCCATCCCCTCCCCGGAGTTGAAAAACCTAAAGGGAGGCACCCCGAAACCCCGTGGAAACAGCCCAAAATGCAATGGAAATGCCCCAAAATGCAATGGAAATGCCCCAAAATGCAATGGAAACACCGCAAACCCAATGGAAATACCCCAACTCCTATAAACAACTCAGAATCCTACAGACACCACAAAACCCAACGGAAGCACCCCAGAATTGTACAGACACCACAAAACCCAACAGAAGCACCCCAGAATTGTACAGACACCACAAAACCCAACGGAAACACCCCAGAATTGTACAGACACCACAAAACCCAACGGAAGCACCCCAGAATTGTACAGACACCACAAAACCCAATGGAAGCACCCCAGAATTGTACAGACACCACAAAATCCAATGGAAACACCCCCAGAATTGTACAGACACCACAAAATCCAATGGAAACACCCCCAGAATTGTACAGACACCACAAAATCCAACGGAAACACCCCAGAATTGTACAGACACCACAAAATCCAACGGAAACACCCCCAGAATTGTACAGACACCACAAAATCCAATGGAAACACCCCCAGAACCTACAGACACCACAAAATCCAATGGAAACACCCCCAGAACCTACAGACACCACAAAATCCAATGGAAACACCCCAGAATTGTACAGACACCACAAAACCCAACGGAAACACCCCAGAACCTACAGACACCACGGAACCCAATGGCGCTGTCCCCATCCCAGGCTGCTGTCCCCATCCCGGGGGTGCCGTCCCCATCCCCGGGGGTCCCGGGGGTCCCCCCTCACCTCGATGCGGCCGGTGTCGGGCTGGAAGCCGCGCGCGGGGTCCTCGGTGGTCACCCGGCACTGGATGGCGCAGCCGTTGACGCGGATCCGCTCCTGCTGCAGCCCCAGCTCGGGCAGCGAGCGCCCCGCGGCCACCTGGAGCTGCGCGTGCACCAGGTCCACGCTGGGGACACGGGGACAGCGGGGCAGCGGGTTAGGGGACATGGGGACAGTGGGGACACGGGGACAGCGGGGACAGTGGGTTAGGGGACATGGGGACAGTGGGGACACGGGGACAGCGGGGACAGCGGGTTAGGGGACATGGGGACAGTGGGGACACGGGGACAGCGGGGACAGTGGGTTAGGGGACACGCTGGGGACACAGGGACAGCGGGTTAGGGGACATGGGGGGGACACGGGGACAGTGGGGACAGTGGGTTAGGGGACATGGGGACACGCTAGGGACAGTGGGTTAGGGGACATGGGGACAGTGGGGACAGTGGGTTAGGGGACATGGGGACAGCGGGGACACGGCTACAGTGGGTTAGGGGACATGGGGGGGACACGGGGACAGTGGGGACAGTGGGTTAGGGGACATGGGGACACGCTGGGGACATGGGGACAGCGGGGGCAGTGGGTTAGGGGACATGGGGACACGCTGGGGACACAGGGACAATGGGGACAGTGGGTTAGGGGACAGTGGGGACACGGGGACAGTGGGGACAGTGGGGACATGGGGACACGCTGGGGACACGGGGACAGCGGGGACAGTGGGTTAGGGGACATGGGGACAGTGGGGACAGTGGGTTAGGGGACATGGGGACATGCTGGGGACATGGGGACAGTGGGGACAGTGGGTTAGGGGACATGGGGACAGTGGGGACAGTGGGTTAGGGGACATGGGGACATGCTGGGGACACGGGGACAGTGGGGACAATGGGTTAGGGGACATGGGGACACGCTGAGGACACGGGGGGACAGCAGGGTTAGGGGACATGGGGACACCGGGGAACAATGGGGTTAGGGGGGTACAGGGGACACAGGGACAATGAGGGACACGGGGGCAAGGGGGGGACATTGGGGTGAGGAGGGGTCAGGGCACATGGGGGGACACGGGGACAGTGGGGGACACAGGGACAGCAGAGGGACATGGGGACATTAGGGTTAGGGGACACAGGGGACAATGGGGACATTGGGGTCAAGGGGGTACAGGGGACACAGGGACACGCTGGGGACACAGGGACATTGTGGGGACAATGGGGACATTGGGGTTAGGGGGGTCAGGGGGCACAGGGACAATGGGGGACGTGGGGACATTGGGGTTAGAGGACACAGGGACAGCAGGGCCAGGGGACACAGGGGACACAGCAGGGACACGCTGGGGACACGGGGACAGTGAGAGCACAAGGGGGTTAGGGGACACGGGGGGACACGGGGGGACAATGGGAACACTGGGGTTGGGCAGGTACAGGGGACAAGGGGACCATGGGGGGTACAAGGGCCACGGGGACATGCTGGGGACACGGGGACATGGAGGACAGTGGGGTCAGGGGCTACAGGGGACAATGGGGGACCGTTTTTTTTGGTGTTCCCCCCGCCATTTTTGGTGTCCCCAATGCCATTTTTGGGGTCCCCAATGCCATTTTTGGTGTCCCCAATGCCATTTTTGGGGTCCCCAATGCCATTTTTGGGTCCCCAATGCCATTTTGGTGTCCCCAATGCCATTTTTAGTGTCCCCAATGCCATTTTGGGTCTCCAATGCCATTTTTGGTGTCCCCAATGCCATTTTTGGTGTCCCCAATGCCATTTTTGGGTCCCCCCCCGGGTTTTTGGGTCCCCCCAGGTTTTTGGGTCCCCCGGCTCACTCGGTGATCTCCTCGGTGACCGTGTGCTCCACCTGCAGCCGCGAGTTGACCTCGATGAAGTAATAGTCCCCGCTCTGGTCCACCAGGAACTCCACGGTGCCGGCGTTCTCGTAGCCCACCTGGGACCCCCGGGCCGGGCTCAGGGGGGCTGCAGACCCCGGGGTGTCCCCCAGCCCCGGCTCCTGGAGCCCCCCGGGGTCCCCAAGGGTCCCCAGTGTCCTCCTGGGGGCCTTCCCATGTTGTTCTGGCTCCTTGATGTTCTCCTGGTCCCTCAATGTCCATCTCAGTCGCTCAGTGTCCACATTGGTCACTCAATGTCCACCTGGGCCCTCCAATATCCACATTGGTCCCTCAATGTCCACCTCGGTCCCTCAATGTCCACTTGGGTCTTTCAAAACCCATCTTGGTCACTCAATGTCCACTTGAGTCCTCCAATGTCCACCTGGGCCCTCCATTGTCCATGTTGGCTACTCAATGTCCACCTCAGTCCCTCAATGTCCACCTGGGCCCTCCAATATCCACATTGGCCCCTCAATGTCCACCTCGGTCCCTCAATGTCCACTTGGGTCTTTCAAAACCCATCTTGGCCACTCAATGTCCACCTCAGTCCCTCAGTGTCCACCTGGGTGCCCCAATGTTCATCTTGGTCACTCAGTGTCCACTTGAGTCCTCCAATGTCCACCTCAGTCCCTCAGTGTCCACCTGGGCCCTCCATTGTCCACGTTGGCCACTCAATGTCCACCTCAGTCCCTCAGTGTCCACCTGGATGCCCCAATGTTCATCTTGGTCACTCAATGTCCCCTCAGTCCCTCAATGTCCACTTGAGCCCCCCTCAAAGTCCATCTTGGTCCCTCAATGTCTACCTGGGTCTCCTGATGTCCTCCCAAGATCCCACCACCATTCCCCTGGGGCTGTCCCCAGGGCTGTCCCCACAATGTCCCCAGGGCTGTCCCCACTGTCCCCAGGGCTGTCCCCAGGGCTGTCCCCACAATGTCCCCAGGGCTGTCCCCAGGGCTGTCCCCACTGTGTCCCCATGGCTGTCCCCACCGTGTCCCCACAATGTCCCCAGGGCTGTCCCCAGCCTGTCCCCAGGGCTGTCCCCAAGGCTGTCCCCACAATGTCCTCAGGGCTGTCCCCACAATGTCCCCATGGCTGTCCCCAGGTGTCCCCACTGTGTCCCCATGGCTGTCCCCAGCCTGTCCCCGCTGTCCCCAGGGCTGCCCCCACTGTCCCCAGCCTGTCCCCATGGCTGTCCCCAGGTGTCCCCAGGTGTCACCTGCCGGGCCAGGCGCACGGCGTCGTCGGCCAGGCGCGCCCGCAGCTCCGGGGGCAGCCGCGCTGCCGGGGCGATCTCCACGACCTTCTGGTGCCGGCGCTGCACGGAGCAGTCGCGCTCGTAGAGATGGACCACGTTCCCGTGGGAGTCACCTGGGGACCCCAAAAATGGGAATACTGACCCCAAAAATGGGAATACTGACCCCAAAAATGGAGAAACTGACCCCAAAAATGGGAATACTGACCCCAAAAATGGAGAAACTGACCCCAAAAATGGAGAAACGGACCCCAAAAATGGAGAAACGGACCCCAAAAATGGGAATACTGACCCCAAAAATGGAGAAACTGACCCCAAAAATGGGAATACTGACCCCAAAAATGGGAATACTGACCCCAAAAATGGAGAAACTGACCCCAAAAATGGGAATACTGACCCCAAAAATGGGAATACTGACCCCAAAAATGGGAATACTGACCCCAAAAATGGAGAAACTGACCCCAAAAATGGGAATACTGACCCCAAAAATGGGAATACTGACCCCAAAAATGGAGAAACTGACCCCAAAAATGGAGAAACTGACCCCAAAAATGGAGAAACGGACCCCAAAAATGGGAATACTGACCCCAAAAATGGAGAAACTGACCCCAAAAATGGGACAACTGACCCCAAAAATGGGACAACTGACCCAAAAAATGGGACTGGGAACCCCGAGAGGACCTGCACGGAGCAATCGCGCTCATAGAGAGGGACCACGTTACCGTGGGAGTCACCTGGGGACACCAAAAATGGAGTGAATGACCCCAAAAATGGACCTGGGAACCACAAAAAGGGGACTGGGAGCCCCAAAAATGGACCTGGGAACCCCAAAAATGGAACTGGGAACCCCAAAAATGGACCTGGGAACCCCAAAAATGGACCTGGGAGCCCCAACCCAGCCGTACCCAGGATCTGGACCTCGATGTGCCGCGGGCGCTCGATGAATTTCTCCACGAACAGGTCCCCGTTGCCAAAGGCGGCCAAAGCCTCCGAGGTGGCGCGCGAGAAATTCTCCTCCAGCTCCTGCGGGACCCCGAAAGTGGCTCCTCAAATTCCAGGGACCCCAAATTCCAGGGACACCCCAAATTTCAGTG
Organism: Ammospiza maritima maritima; assembly: GCA_036010785.1. Classification (NCBI taxonomy): domain Eukaryota; kingdom Metazoa; phylum Chordata; class Aves; order Passeriformes; family Passerellidae; genus Ammospiza; species Ammospiza maritima. Next base: position 339,724 of record CM069700.1, on the reverse strand, counting down.
ACACTACATTGCAGTGTCCCCAAAAAACAGGGATCCCAAATTTCAGGAAGCCCAAATTCCAGGGACCCCCAAAACTCAGGGAACCCAAATACCCAGAGATCCCAAATTTCAGGCAGCCCAAATTCCAGGGACCCCCAAAACTCAGGGACCCCAAATTCCAGGGACCCCCAAAACTCAGGGAACCCAAACACCCAGAGATCCCAAATTTCAGTGACCCCAAAATCCAGGGACCCCCAATTCCAGGGACTCCAAATTTCAGGGATCCCAAAATCCAGAGATCTCAAAAACGCAAGGACCCCAAAATGCAGGAACCCCAAAATGCAGGGACCCCAAAATGCAGGGACCCCAAAATGCAGGGACCCCAAAACCAAGGGACCCCAAAACCAAGGGACCCCAAAATGCAGGGACCCCAAAATGCAGGGACCCCAAATTCCAGGGACCCCAAAACCAAGGGACCCCAAATGTGGAGTTGCTGGGATTTGACGTTTCCGGGGAATTTAATGTCTCAGAGATTTGGGACTCGGGGGATTTGGCATTCCTGGGGGATTTGGGATTTTGAGTGATTTGGGTTCCCGTGGATGGGGCTTGTGGGAGATTTGGGTCTGGGGGATTTGGGGTCCTGGGGGATTTGGGGTCCCGGGCACCAGAATCCCAGGGGATTTGGGGTCTGAGGGTTTGGGGAATTTGGGGTTTTGAGTGATCTGTGTTCCTGTGGATCAGGGTTCTGGGGAATTTGGGTTCAGGGGAATTTTGGCTCCTGGGCACCAGAATTCCAGGGAATTTGGGTTCTGGGGGATTTGGGCTCCGGGGGATTTGGGTTCTGGGGAATTTGGGTCTGGGGGATTTGTGATTTTGAGTGATCTGTCTTCCTCTGCTTTGGGGTTCTGTGGGATTTGGGTTCCTGGGCACTGGAACTCCAAGGGATTTGGGGTCTGAGGGTTTGGGGTCTGGGGGATTTGGGGTCTGGGGTCGTACCTGGGGGGCCCGGACCACCCTCATGCCGCGGCCGCCCCCTCCGTGGGCGGCTTTGAGGATCACGGGGAACCCGACCCGGTTGGCGAAGTCCCGAGCCTCGGCCAGCGCCGACACCGGCGACGGCGTCCCCGGCACCACCGGCACCCCTGCGGGCACGGAGGCTCAGAGACCCCAAAATCCCCCTGAAAACCCCTCAAAATACTCCCAGACCCCAAAAATTCCCCCTGAAATCCTCAAAAATGCCATCTGAAAACCCACAAAATCCCCCCTGAAACCCCCAAAATCCCCCCTGAAACCCCCCAGACCACAAAAATCCCCCCAGACCTAAAAAATCCCCCCTGAAACTCCCAAAAATTCTCCCTGAAACCCCCAAAAACCCCCCCTGAAACCCTCAGAAACATCCCCTGAAACCCCCCAGAATACCCCCAGACCCCCAAAATCCCCCTTTAACCTCTGCAAACCCCCCTTAACCCCCCAAATCCCCCTTGAACTCCCCCTGAATCTCCTTTAACCTCGCCAAACTTCCTTAACCCTCCCCAAATCCCCCTGGAACCCTCCGAAACCCCCCGTAACCGTCCCCAAACCCCCCCCTTAACCCCCCAAATCCCCCTTTTAACCCCCCCAAACCCCCTTTTAACCTCCCCAAACCCCCCTTGAACGCCCCCAGCCCCCTTTATGCCCCCCAAACCCCATTTTAACCTCCCCAAATCTCCTTTTAACCCCCCCAAAATCCCCTTTCAACCCCCCCAAACCCCCCCCAAAGCCCCTCTCAGCCCCCCAAACCTGCGGCGATGGCGATGGCCCGCGCCTCCACCTTGTCCCCCATCTTCCGGACCACCTCGGGCCGCGGCCCCACGAAGCGAACGCCGGCGTCGAGGCAGGCCTGGGCGAAATCAGCGCGCTCCGACAGGAACCCGTACCCGGGGTGGATGGCGTCGACCCCGTTCTCCTGGAAATGGGGGGTCAGGGGGCACTGGGGGGGCTTTGGGACCCCCAGGGCTCCGACAGGAACCCGTACCCGGGGTGGATGGCGTCGACCCCGTTCTCCTGGAAATGGGGGGTCAGGGGGCACTGGGGGGACTCACGGGGGCTTTGGGGATACCAGGGCACCCCCAGAGGGTTTGTGGGGCTCATGGGGACGCCAGGGCACCCCCGGGGGGGCACGGGGGCGCTCCCAGGGACTTTGGCACCACCAGGGCACACCCAGGGGGTACCCGGGGGGCTCAGGGGCTGCTGGGCACCCATGGGGGCTTTGGGGACACCAGGGCACCCCCAGGGGATTTGGGGGGGTCACAGGGCCACCGGGACACCCGTGTGGGCACCCCCCACGTGCCCAGGTGTGTCCCCGTACCTGAGCCACCCGGATGATGTCGGGGATGTGCAGGTAGGCCTGCACGGGGGGCAGACCCCTCCCCACCAGGTACCCCAGGTGTACCCCAGGTGTATCTGAGCTGCGTGCCCCCATGTCCCCAGGTGTCCCCAGGTGTCCCCAGGTGTGTCCCCGTACCTGAGCCACCCGGATGATGTCGGGGATGTGCAGGTAGGCCTGCACGGGGGGCAGCCCCCTCCCCACCAGGTACGCCTCGTCCGCCTTCTGCCGGTGCATCTGCCCCGTGTCCTGCTCCGAGTACACGGCCACCGTGCGGATGCCCAGCTCCGTGCAGGCCCGGAACACGCGGATGGCAATCTCCCCTGGGGACATTGGGGACATTGGGGACACCCTGGGGACACTGGGGACATTGGGGACACCCTGGGGACATTGGGCACACTGTGAGGACAGACACAGGGACAGGGACACAGGGACACGGGCACTGTGGGGATGCCCAGCTCCGTGCAGGCCCGGAACACGCGGATGGCAATCTCACCTGGGGACACTGGGGACATTGGGGACACTGGGGACACACTGGGGACAGCTCAGGGACACCCTGGGCACAGGGCTATGGGGACATGGGGACACCCTGGGGACACGGCACAGGGACACGGGCACCCAGCCCCGTGCAGGCCCGGAACACGCGGGTGATGACTTCATCCAGGGGACATTGGGGACATTGGGGACAGGGACTCGGGGACACTCTGGGAATAGGGACAGGGACACAGAGACAGGGACATGGGGACAGGACACAGGGACACTCCGGGGACATGGGGACACGGCCACCATCCAGATCCCCAGTTCTGTGCACACCCGGGACACGTGGAGGGTGACTTCATCCTGGGGACATTGGGGACAGTCTGGGGACATGGGGACACGGCCACCATCCAGATCCCCAGTTCTGTGCACACCCGGGACACGTGGAGGGTGACTTCATCCTGGGGACTTGGGGACAGTGGGACATGGCACAGGGACACAGGGACACGGGGCCGCCGTGTGGGTCCCCAGCTCTGTGCACGCCCAGCACGCGTGGGTGGTGACTTCACCCTGGGGACACTCTGAGGACATGGGGACACTTGGGGACACTCTGAGGACATGGGGACACCCTGGGGACACCTGAGGACATGGAGACACCCTGGGGACACCTGAGGACATGGGGACACCCTGGGGACACCTGAGGACACCTTGGGGACACCTTGGGAACAACAACTCGGCAACCTCACCTGGGGCCACACGGGGTCGGGGGGGTTTGAAGGGACATTGAGGACACGGGGGCACATTGGAGGGTCCTGGGGGGGGCTCAGGGCGGGTTTGGGGAGGGGTCCCGGGGGTCTCCCGGCACTCACCCCTGTTGGCCACCAGCACCTTCCGCAGGGGCCGGTAGCTGACGGGCCTGGGGGGCTCAGGGGGGTTTGGGGAGGGGTCCCGGGGGTCTCCCATCACTCACCCCTGTTGGCCACCAGCACCTTCCGCAGGGGCCGGTAGCTGACGGGTCTGGGGGGCTCAGGGGGGGCTCAGGGCGGGTTTGGGGAGGGGTCCCGGGGGTCTCCCATCACTCACCCCTGTTGGCCACCAGCACCTTCCGCAGGGGCCGGTAGCTGACGGGCCGGGCGGGCCCGGGGGGGCCCCGGAGCAGCCGCAGCCCCAGGAGGGCGCGGCCCCCGCGGGGGCGGCACAGCTGGAACATCTGGGGGCGGAAAGGAGGGGAAATTGGAAAATTTGGATAATTGGGGGGGGGGGGGAAGGAAAACCGAGACCCCAATTCCCTCCGCAAAGGGAGGATCCCCCTCCCCTCCCCCCCAAATCCCCTCTGCCCCGCTGACCTTTGACCCCTCCCTCAGCCAAAAAGCCCCCGGGCTCCCCCTCCCCCGCTCACCTCTGCCCCAGTGACCTTTGACCTACCCCACCTGGTTTGATCTCCTGTTTGCACGGGGGTCTCTGCCCAAAGTCCCCCCAGATTCCCCCCTAAAATCCCCCAATTTTTGCTCAAAATGCCCCAAAAAATTCCCCCCAAATTTCCCCAAAATTTTCCCCAAAAATCCCTCCTAAAATTCCCTCAAATTCCTCCCAAAATCCTACCCTAAAAATCCCTAAAAATCCCCTAAAATCCCCCAAATTCCCCCCCCAAAAATTCCTCCGAAGTTCCTCCAAAAATCCCTCCAAAAATCTCCCCAAATCCCACCCAAAAAATCCCTAAAAATCCCCTAAAATCCCCCAAATTCTCCCCAAAATTTGCCCCAAAAATTCCTCCAAAAATCCCTCCCAAATATCCCTAAAAATCCCCAAAAATCCCCAAAATCCCCAAAATCCCCCCCCTGCACCAGGATTTTTACACAACACCCCCCCTTGCACACTCAGGCCCGGGCCTGTCCCCCCTTGCACAACCCCCCCTCCCCCTCCCCTTGCACAACCCCCCTCCCCCCCCTTGCACAATCACCTCTTGCACGGAGCCCCCCCCCAAATTTGCACAAATCCCCCCCCCAAATCCCCCCCTTTTGCACAATTAGCCCCCAAAAATCCCCCCCCATTTTTACACAAATCCCCCCCCGGTTTTTGCACAAGTGCCCCCCCCCTTGCACAATTCCCCCCTTGCACAAACCCCCCTCCCCATTTTGCACAATCCCCCCCCTTTTACCACAAATCCCCCCCCCGAAAAAAAAAAAATCCCCCTCCCCTTTTTGCACAACCCGCCCCCCACAAAAATCCCCCATTTGCACAAATCCCTCCCCCTAAAAATCCCCCCCCTTTTTGCACAAACCCCCCTCCCCTTTTTGCACAAATCCCCCCCCTTTTTGCACAATAACCCCCCCCCCAAATCCCCCCATTTTTGCACAAGCGCCCCCCCCTCATTTACACAAATCCCCCCCCACACCCCCTGCACGACCCCAGCCCCTCCCGAGCCCCCTCCCCACTCCCGGTACCGTCACCGTCCCGTCCCCTGTCTGTCCCGGTGTCCCTCTGTCCGTCTGTCCGTCTGTCCCGGTGTCTCCTCCCGGTGTCCCCTCTCTGTCCCGGTGTCCGTCTGTCCGTCTGTCCCGGTGTCCCCTCTCTGTCCCGGTGTCCGTCTGTCCGTCTGTCCCGGCGTCCTCCCCCTCCCGAACCCCCCCTGTTCCCGGTACCGTCACCGTTCTGTCCCCTCTCTGTCCGTCTGTCCCTGTTTCCCGGTGTCCGTCTGTCCCGGGGTCCCCTCTCTGTCCGTCTGTCCGGCCGGTCCCGACCCCCCCCCCCCCCCGCCCCCTCCCCGGTGAATCATTGACCGGGGGGGGGGGGGGCAAAGTCCGACCGGCACCGGGGGGGGCACCGGGGGGGGCGCCGGGGGGCAAACTGGGGCAAGACCAGGGGAAACTGGGACAAACTGGGAAAAACTGGGAAAAACTGGGAAAAACTGGGGCAAAATGGAAAAAAAAACTGGGGGAAACTGGGGGAAACTGGGGGGAAATTGGGGAAACTGGGAAAAACTGGGGCAAAATGGAAAAAAAAACCTGGGGGAAATTGGGGGGAAATGGGGGAAACTGGGGGGAAATGGAAAAAAAACTGGGGGAAACTGGGGGAAATTGGGGAAACTGGGACAAACTGGGAAAAACTGGGGCAAAATGGAAAAAACCTGGGGGAAATTGGGGGAAATGGGGGAAACTGGGAAAAACTGGGAAAAACTGGGGCAAAATGGAAAAAAAAAAACTGGGGGAAATTGGGGGAAATGGGGGAAATAGGGGGAAAATGGGGGGAAAATTAGGGAAAATAGGGGAAAATGTGGGGGGAAATGGGCAAAAATGGAGCAAACTAGGGGAAACTGAGGAAAAACTGGGGGAAAACTGGGCAAAATGGGGGGAAACGGGGAAATGGGGCTCCGGGTCCATGTGGGGCTCTATAAGGGGGGCTCCCATAGGGGGTCACGGGGGGGGTCTTGGGACTTATAGGGGGTCCCATAGGGGGTCCCATAGGGGATTCTATAGGGGATCCCATGGGGGTCCCACAGGGGGTCCCAAACCCCACTGGGGTCCCATAGGGGGTCCTGTAGGGGATCCTGTAGGGGGTCGTATAGGGGATTCTATAGGGGGTCCCAAAGGGGGTCCCGGGCCCCATATGGACTCTGAGGACCTATAGAAGGTCGGAGGTTCTATGGGGGATCTTACAGGGGATTTCATAGGGGATTCTCTAGGGGGATCCTACAGGGGGTCCTATAATGGGTCCCATAGGGGGTCCCGGGCCCCACACGACCCACAGAGGGTCGCAGGCCCTATAGGGGGTCCCATAGGGCTCCCATATGGGATTTTATGGGGGCTCCCACAGGGGCTCCCGAATTCCGCTCCGTGTGTTTGGGGCGGGGAGGTCGCGGGGGTCCCCGGGTTGGGGGGTGGCCCCTCCCCCCCCAGCGCTGCCCCTCCCCCCCCAGCGCTGCCCCCCACGGCGGGGTCATGTCGCGACAGTCGGGCGATACCGGAGGTCACGTGGTCGCTCACTCACCGCTCCGCGACCGCCGCTTCCCCCCGCGTCCCGGCGGCGCCGCTGGCCACGCCCCCTCTGCCCCCATTGGCCGCTCGCCAGCGGCCCCGCCTACTTCTGGGGAGACCGCGCCCTTTTACTTAAACATGGCACCTCATTGGCTCAGCCGCTTCCGCCCTCGCCTCGCCATTGGCCCAATTAAATGTCACGCATCCCTCAGGCCCCGCCCTCTCCCTCCTCGCATGAAGGGGCGGGGTTTCACGACGTCACAGCCGAGCCTCCCGCTGCCATTGGCGGCTCCGCGGGAGCTGACGGGACGGGGGCGGAGCCAAAGGGGAGGGGCGGGGCCGGATGATCTCACGTGATTCGCGCAGGCCCCGCCCTTACCGGATGTGCGACGAGCCGTCCTCCCGTCCGGTAGGGGGCGCCCTTGCCGGCAGTGGCGGCGCTCCCGGGGCCGCCGAGGCTCTCTATGGCCGCCATCCCCCCGGGGGTCTCCCCCAGCCCGTGGGGGCGCTCTGCGGCCGCTTCCCCACCCTCAGGGAGCGGTTCTGCGCCCCCCCACACTGGGGAAGGACCTGGGACCTTTGGGAGCCTTTAGGAGGGTGCAGGCCTCTCCCCCCGCCCTCTAAGGAGCGTCCAAGAGCCCCTCACAGTCTTTAGGAGGACATTCCACCGAAGGGATCCACCCTATAGGAGATCCTGAGACGGAAGTGCGGGGCCGCAGAGGCCCCAAAACGCTTCTCCCGCAGAGGAACCCCGCAGAACCCCTTCCCCGCATGCGGGGCCCCCTTGGGACTACAACTCCCGTCGTGCACCGCGCCACTCCAGCCGCGCGCAGGCGCAGCTTCCTCCTTCTCCCGCTGCTGCCATGGCAACTGCGGGGGCCCCCCTTCGTTATGCGCATGCGCATCAGCGCCGAGCTGCGGCGGGAGGGCGGTGCGCCGCCATGGCGAGGTTCTGATTGGCCCAGCCGCGCTGGCTCCTCCCACCTGCAGCAGGTGAGGGACTCTGACTGGTTTGCTGTCGCCGGCCACGCCCCCGCCGGCACCGCCCCCCCGGCAGTCGGGGCGCGGCCGCCGCCCCGCACGGACGGGCTCGCTCCGCGCTCCGCCGCCATGGCCGATCCCGCCGCGCAGTCCTCGCTCGTCTCCTCCAGCTCCTCGTCCACCTCCGTGACCTCGTTCTCCGCCTCCTCCACGCGGGGCCTGGTCGGCGGTTCCATGTCGGGCTCCGGTAAGGGCCGGGCGGGGCCTGAGGGGGGTGAGGGAGGTGAGGCCTCGGCGGGGGCGTGAGGGGAAGGAGCCTCTGGGCGTTGGGTGTGAGGTAAAAACCGGCTGGGAGGGGCAGAAATAGCGAGGGAAAACCTTGAGGGGGCGGTTAATGGGAGCAGGAGGCCTCTGGGGGGGAGATTTAGGGGGAAATCGGCGTTTGGGGGCTCGGTGTGAGGTAAAAAGTGTTTTAGAGGGGGTTAGAAATGGGTGAGGGGAGAACGTGAGGGGAAAATGAGGCAGAAAAGGCCTTGGGGGAGCAGATTTGGGGCGCAGGGACTTGAGGGGGCATTGAGGCTTTTTGGGGGTCTCTGTGAGGTTGAGAGGCTTGGGGGGACAAAAATGAGGGGTTAAAGAAGTTTTGGGGTAAAACAGAGGAAAAAAGGCCTTTGAAAGAGCACATTTTGGGCAATGGTGCTTTTAGGGGGATTTTAAAGGGGAAAATAAGTTTTTATCGGGGGATTTTAGAGGACAAAGAGGCTCTGAAGTGGAGATTTGGTCGGTGGAGAAGATTTTGAGAGGTTGGCTTTGATGGGCTGCGGCACCTCCACCCCCACATCTCTCAGAAAAACGGGGGGGAAAATGCCCAGAAAAGGGAACTTTGGTGTGTTTTGGGGTCGTTGGGGACCTGGTGCTGCTCCGTCCGTCCTTGCCGGGGATTTTGGGGAGGGGGAATTTCACCCCCCCCCCCCGTTCCATCCATCGCTCCCGAGCATCCTGACTCTGCAATTCCCAGCATTTCACCCCAATTTCCGCCCCTGGGCACCACCAGACCCCAAAACTCGGCGGTTTCACCCCAGATCTCCCCCTCGGGGAGGGAATTTCGGGGTGCCCCCCTCGGGACCCGTCCCTGCGCCGCTCCCTGCCCCCAAAGCTGGGGGAAAAAAGCGAGGTGAAAATGCCCAAAATTGGGGATTCCAGCCTGGAATTTTCCTGGTGGTTTTTGGCGACGATGAAGCTGTGCCGGCCCCGCCTCCTCGGGGGGGGGATTTTGGGGGGTTTTGGGGGGTGCCGAGCTCTCACCCTCTGTGTTCTCTTGCAGATCCCCCCAATTCTTCTTCCTCTTCCTCCTCCTCTTCCTCCTCCCAGCCCGTTTCTCTCTTTGCGGCTTCACCAGGCAAGTCTGCCCCTCTCGTCCTCCTTTTTTTCCTTTTTCCTGCACCCCAAGGAAGAAAAATGTCTGGGGAGGGGGGAAGTTGGGGAGACCCCCACCCTAAAAAAGCCCCCTGGATTTTGGGGGGGGTCCCCAGAGCCGCTTTGGAGCTGTTTTGGGGCTCCCCAAGGTTGGTTTGGGGTCTCGATGTCACATCAAAAGGGGGGATCCCCCCCTAAAATAACTCCTGGATTTTTTGGGGAGGGGGCACAAACGCTGCTGAGCCCCCCCCCCCAAAAAAAAATGGGGCAACAAAGGGTTAAACTCACCAAAACCAGACATTTTTCTTTTTCTCTCTTTTCCTGCTCTTTATCTCGGTTTCTTGTCCTTTTTTCGGGGTCACCCCCCCCAGCTTTGCCCCCTGCACCCCAAGGCTGCTCCCCCCCCCCCCCCCAAAGCTTTGCACGCCCCCCCCCCCCGCTGCTGCTCGAGGTGAAATTCGTCGTTTTTTGTGGTTTGGCCTCAAAAATTCCTGCCCCCCCCCCCCCCCGCCCAATGCCTGACCCGCCTGCGCCGTGTCCCACCCGCCGCCGGGGGGGCTGAAATGGGGGGAGAGACCCCAAAATGGGGAGGGGCTGAATGAAACCCAGAGCCAAAACTGGGGGGAGAGACCCCAAAATCCCCCCCAAAATGGGGAAGGGGCTGAAGGAACCCCCAGAGCCAAAACTGGGGGGAGAGACCCCAAAATCCCCCCCAAAATAGGGAAGGGGCTGAAGGAACCCCCAGAGCCAAAACTGGGGGGGCTTCACCCCAAAAATGGATTGAGGGACACCCCCAATTTCAGCACCCAGAGCGGCAGGTTTGGGGTGTCCCCCCACCATATTAATCTGAACCCAAAATGGGGGGTTTAACCCCAAAATGGGGTCTGGGTTTGGTTCCAAAATGAGCTTTTTTAGCCCCAAAATGCGATTGGGGTTTGGTTCCAAAATGTTCTTTTTTAGCCCCCAAATGGGCTTTTTTTTAGACCCAAAATGAGCTTTTTTAGCCCCAAAATGGGGTTTGGGTTTGGTTCCAAAATGGGCTTTTTTAGCCCCAAAATTGGGGTTTTTAGCCCCAGACTGGGGTCTCTCCTCCCTGGATTTTGGGGTGTATTTGGGGGGGGTTGGGGGGATCCTCTGTGCCGCCGCTTGACCCCCCCCCCCCCCCCCCCCCGCATGGGGGAACCCCAAAATTCTGCTGGGGACCCCAAAATTACCCTCACGCATGGCTGAGATCGGGGGGGATCCCTGAATTTTGGGGAGCATGGCTGGAGTGGGGGGGGGACCCCAAAATCTGCGTGGGGACCCCAAAACTGCCCCCCATATGGTTGGGATGGGGGGGGGGGGACCCCAAAACTCCCCCTGGGGTGCCCCAGGCCACCAAACGGGGGGGACAGAACGGGGGGGACCCCAAAACACCCGAGGCCATGGAATGATGGGGACAGAACGGGGGGGCACCCTCAGAATGAGGGACGGGGGGACCCCAAAACGCCCCTGGGGGTTCTTGAGGCCACCAGATGGGGGGGCCCTCACAATGGGGGATAGGGGACACCCCAAAACCACCCGAGGCCACCGAACGATGGGGACAGAACGGGAGGGCGCCCTCAGAACGGGGGACCCCAAAACGCCCCTGGGGGTGCCCCAGGCCACCGAACGATGGGGGCACAGAACGGGGGTGACCCTCGGAGCGGGCACGGGCGCCCCGAGCTGAGCTGAGCTGAGCGTGCCCCCCCTCGGCAGCGGCCCCGGGCGGGCGGGACCGGGGTCCCCCCCAGAGCCCCCCCGAGTCCCCGGAGTCGCCGTTCGAGGTGGTCCCGGACCGCGCCGCCTTCGACCGCGAGTTCGGGCCGGCGCTGGCGCAGATCCCCGAGGGCCGCGAGTGCCACTTCCCGCCCTCGCCCCGCGCCGGCACCGGCACCGGGGCTGGCGCCGGGCGGGCGGCGCTGGCACGGCCCGCGCCCGGCTCGGCGGCGGCGCTGGAGGAGGTGTCGCGGTGCGTGCGGGAGATGCACAGCTTCACCAGCGAGCTGCTCTCCTGGCACCTGGTGGAGCGGCACGGCGGCGACGGGGACGGCGGGGACGGCAGCGGGGACGGCGGCGGCGGCAGGAGCGGCGTTAACGGCGTCACCGGTGTCACTGGCATCGGGAATGGTGTCACCGGTGTCACCGCAATGGGGAATGGTGTCACCGGTGTCACCGCAATGGGGAATGGCGTCACCGGTGTCACTGGCATCGGGAATGGTGTCACCGGTGTCACTGGCATCGGGAATGGTGTCACCGGTGTCACCGCAATGGGGAATGGTGTCACCGGTGTCACTGGCATCGGGAATGGTGTCACCGGTGTCACCGCAATGGGGAAAGGCGTCACCGGTGTCGCTGCCGTGGGGAGCGATGTCACTCTAATGGGGAAAGGCGCCACCGGTGTCATCAGGGCTGGGAATGGTGTCACTGGTGCCACTGGCGTGGGGAATGATGTTACTGGTGTCACCTCAGTGGGGAAAAGTGTCACCAGCATTGGGAACGGTGTCACTGGTGTCACTGCCGCGGGGAGTGGCATTAGTGGTATTGGGAATGGTGTCACCAGCACTGGGAATGATGTCACCGGCACTGGGAATGGTGTCACCGGTGTCACCACAGTGGGGAAAAGTGCCACTGGTGTCACCACCATGGGGAATGGCTTCACCGGTGTCACCGCCGTCACCGGCATTGGCAATGGCGTCGCTGGTGTTGGCATCGGGAACGGTGTCACTGTCGCTGCCAGCAGTGTCACCGCCGTCACCGGCATCCAGAGTGACATCAGCGCCCCTGGGAATGGCGTCCCCATCGGTGGCATCTCCGCTGTCCCCGGGGGTGTCCCCGCTGTCCCCGCGGACGCCGACAGCTCCGGTGACTCCGACGACACCGTCATCGAGGAGCCGCCGGCCGAGGCCCCCCCTGCTGTCCCCAAGGCTGTCCCCACTGTCCCCAAGGCTGTCCCCACTGTCCCCAAGGCTGTCCCCGTCCAGGAGCACCAGACCCTGCAGGAACTGGGGGAGCCCCTCCAGAGCCCCCCGGCCAGGACCCTGCCCCGCCTGGCAGGTAAACCCCAAAAAGTGCTTTGGAACCCCAAAAAGTGCTTTGGAACCCCAAAAAGTGCTTTGGAACCCCAAAAAGCGCTTTGGAACCCCAAAAAGCGCTTTGGAACCCCAAAAAGTGCTTTGGAACCCCAAAAAGCGCTTTGGAACCCCAAAAAGCGCTTTGGAACCCCAAAAAGTGCTTTGGAACCCCAAAAAGGGCCTTTGGAACCCCAAAAAGGGCCTTTGGAACCCCAAAAAGGGCCTTTGGAACCCCAAAAAGGGCATTTGGAACCCCAAAAAGTGCTTTGGAACCCCAAAAAGTGCTTTGGAACCCCAAAATGGCGCTGAAAGCAGCGAGGGCCGCAGGGAGGGGAGGCTCAGGGCTGCCTTGTTTTGGGGTGAAATTTGGGGGTAAATTCTGGGGGTTTTGGGGTAAAATCCGGGGTTTTGGGGTCGAACCCGCCGGCACACTGAGGGGGGGGTTAATTAATGCCTGGGCTTAATGGGGGGATGTAATTAATTAAGGGCTGTGTGTAATGAAGGGGCTGTTTAATGAGCGAGGGTAATTAGTGCATTCAGGGGAAGGGGGAAATGGGGGTGGGACAACGCGGGGACTTCCTGTGACCCTCCCTGTGTCCCCTCATTGTCACCCTTTGTGACTTGTCCTTGTCACTCCCTGTGTCTCCTTCTTGTCACCTCTCGTGTCCCCTCCTTGTTCCCCTGTACCTCCCCTCGTGTCCCTTCTTTGTCTCTTTTTTGTTTCCCCTCTGTGTCTCCGTTGTGTCCCTTCCTTGTCCCCTGCGTGTGACCCCCCCGTCCCCCTCTGTATCCTCCTGTGCGTCCCCCTGTCTGTCCCCTCCGTGTCCCCATGTGTGACCTCACTGTCCCCCTGTCTGTCCCCTCCGTGTCCCCGTGTGTGACCTCACTGTCCCCCTGTCTGTCCCCTCCGTGTCCCCGTGTGTGACCTCACTGTCCCCCGTCTGTCCCCTCCGTGTCCCCGTGTGTGACCTCACTGTCCCCCTGTCTGTCCCCTCCGTGTCCCCGTGTGTGACCTCACTGTCCCCCTGTCTGTCCCCTCCGTGTCCCCGTGTGTGACCTCACTGTCCCCCTGTCTGTCCCCTCTGTGTCCCCGTGTGTGACCTCACTGTCCCCCTGTCTGTCCCCCTCTGTGATCCTGCTGCCCTTGTCTGCCCTCCGTGCGTCCCCTCCGTGTCCCCGTGTCTGTCCCTCCCCGTGTGACCCCACTGTCCCCGTGTGTCACCTCACTGTCCCCCTGTCTGTCCCCTGTGTGTCCCCCTGTAACCCCTGTCCCCGTGTCTGTCCCTCCCCATGTGACCCCACTGTCCCCGTGTGTCCCCCTGTGTGTCCCCTGCGTGTCCCCCTGTGTGTCCCCCCGTAACCCCTGTCCCCGTGTCTGTCCCAGCCGTGCAGGAGCTGCTGTTCTGGCGGGACGTGAGGAAGAGCGCGGTGGCCTTCGGCGCCAGCCTGGTGCTGCTGCTGTCGCTGGCCACGCTCAGCGCGGTGACGGTGGTGGCGCACGTGGCGCTGGCCCTGCTCTCGGTCACCATCAGCCTCCGCGTCTACAGGGCCGTGGTGCAGGCGCTGCAGAAATCCGACGAGGGGCACCCCTTCAGGTGGGAGAGGGGGATCTGGGGTGCCCAGGGGGGCTTTGGGGATCCCCAGGGCGGGTTTGGGTGGTTTGGGGATCCCCAGGGTGGGTTTGGGGTCCCCCAGGGTGGGTTTGGGTGGTTTGGGGATCCCCAGGGTGGGTTTGGGTGGTTTGGGGTCCCCCAGGGTGGGTTTGGGTGGTTTGGGCACCCCTTCAGGTGGCTCAGGGGGTTTGGGGTCCACCAGGGTGGGTTTGGGGCTTTGAGGATCCCCAGGGTGGGTTTTGGGGTCCCCCAGGGTGGGAGGATTTTGGGGTGTGCAAACAGGGATTTTGGGGTGTGCACAGGGATTTTGGTGTGCAAACAGGGATTTTGGGGTGCAAACAGGGATTTTGGGGTGTGCACAGGGATTTTGGGGTGTGCAAACAGGGATTTTGGGGTGTCCCCACCCCAATCTCTGACCCGGACCTGACTCTGTCCCCCGAGGCGTTCCAGGGCTGGTGGGGTAGAGATGGATTTTGATATTCAGACACAGATTCTGGGGTGCAGATGCAGATGTTGGGGTTCAGGGCGGGGATTCTGGGGTGCAGATGCAGATGTTGGGGTTCAGGGTGGGGATTCTGGGGTGCAGATGCAGATGTTGGGGTTCAGGGCGGGGATTCTGGGGTTCAGACGCAGATTTCGGGGTCCCCCTCTCCCCAGAGCGTACCTGGACGTGGACCTGGCGCTGTCCCCCGAGGCGTTCCAGGCGCACGCGGCCCTGGTGGCCCAGCACGTGAACCGGGCGCTGCACCTGCTGCTCCACCTCTTCCTGGTGGAGGACCTGGTGGATTCCCTGGAGGTTCGGAGCCTTCCTCCCCTTCCTCCTCCTCCCTGAACCCCAAACTGCCCCCCAGGACCCCCCAAAACCTGTGCTGTGCCCCCCCAGCTCGCCCTGACCATGTGGTTGATGACCTACGTGGGAGCCGTGTTCAACGGCATCACCCTCCTCATCCTCGGTGAGACCCCCCCCCAAAACGACCCCCCAGAGGTTTGGTTTTGGGGGTGCTGACCCCCAGAGTTGCCGCAGAGGGGGGGTTCCCCCCAAATAACCCCCCCGTACCCCCTTTTTCCCCAGCCGACATCTTGGCCTTCACCCTCCCGCCCCTGTACGAGAAATATGAGGTGAGCCCGGACTGAAACCCCCCCAAAATAAAGGGGATCCCCCCAAAATCAAGGGGGACACCCCCAAAAGGAAGGGGGATACCCCCAGAAATGGGGGGGCACCCCTGAAATCCCCATTTTTCCCCCCAATTCAGGTGCAGATCAATCACTACATGGCCCTCGTCCGCCGCCAGACCAAGGACCTCATGGCCAAGTAGGTGCTCGTGGAACCCCCCCAAAAAATCCTGGGGATCCTCAAAAAATCCTGGGGACGCCCTAAACATCCTGGGAACCCCCCTAAAAAATTCTGGGAACCCCCTGCAAAAATCCTGGGGATCCCCTCAAAAATCCTGGGGACCCCCAAAGATCCTGGCGACACCCCCAAAAGTCCTGGAGACCCCTCAAAAATCCTGAGAACCCCTTGAAAGATCTTGGGGACCCCCCCAAAAAATCCTGGGTACCTTCCAAAGATCTTGGGGACCCCCAAAGATCCTGGAGACCCCCCCCAAAAAAAATCTTTGGGACCCCCCAAAAAAATGCTGGGGGCCCCCCAAAAAATACTGGGGACTCCCTAAACATGCTGGGGACCCCCCAAGAGACCCTGGGCCCCCCCAAATCAGCTGTGCCCCCTCTCTCTGTAGGATCCAGGCGAAGCTCCCGGGCCTGGCCAAGAAGAAGCCGGAATAAACCCCGGGGTGGGGGAGGGGGAGTTTGGGGGTGCCCAGCGGTGCCCCCCCCACTCCAAGCTTGTGCCCCCCCCCCCCAAACTCCACCCAAACCCCCCCAAAACCCCCAAAATTCGTTGCCCTCCCCCCATCTCACAGTGACGTCCGTCTGTGCCCCCCCCCACCCCCCCCAGTTGAAATGGGGGGGGCTGAACCCCCAAAATCGCCCCCCCCCCAAACCACCCCCCCCCAAGCTCGTCCCCCACCCCCCCCCACCCCCCCCCGGTTTTATTTTTTTAACGTTCATTGAGGTGAAATGTCTGTAACTGCTGTAAATGGGGGAGGGGGGCTCAGCCTTGCCCACAGCCCCCCCAAACTGCGCCCCCCGACCCCCCCTCGCTGCTGGGGGGGGTGGGAAATGGGGGAGACCCCCCCCCAAAATAATAATCCACGTGTGGGGCTGTGGCTACAATAAAACACCGCGACAACGCTGGGGGTCTGTGCTGTGACGCCCCAAAAATGTCCCCGAGACACCCCCAAAAATGTCCCCGAGACACCCCAAAAATGTCCCTGAGACACCCCAAAAATGTCCCTGAGACCCCCCCCAAAATGTTCCTGAGACACCCCCCAAAAATGTCCCTGAGACACCCCAAAAATGTCCCTGAGACACCCCAAAAATGTACTCGGGACCCCCCAAAAAGTCCCTGAGATGCCCCCCAGAAATGCCCTTGAGACCCCCCCAGAAATGCCCTTGAGACCTCCCAAAATGTCCCCGAGACCCCCCCCACAATGTCCCCGAGACCCCCCCCACAATGTCCCCAAGACCCCTCACAAAAATGGTCCTGGGACCCCCTGAAATGTCCCCATGTTTCTCTCAGATGTCCCCAAATGTCCCCAAGACCCCGGGGGTCTCTGGGGGGTTTATTGGGGGGGTCGTGTACAAGGTGGGGGGGACACACACACATAAATAAGGTGACACTGGGGGAGGTGACAGTGACACCGAGGGGTGACAGTGACACCGAGGGGTGACAGTGACACCGAGGGGGGAGACAGTGACACTGGGGAGTGACAGTGACACTGGGGGGTGACAGTGACACCGAGGGGTGACAGTGACACCGGGTGACAGTGACACTGGGAGAGGTGACAGTGACACTGAGGGGTGACAGTGACACTGGGGAGTGACAGTGACACTGGGGGGGGGGACAGTGACACCGGGGGGGCACATGGGGGTGGGTACAGGTGTGGCTGTGTTGTGGGGACACAGGGGGGGTCATTGGTGTCCCCATGGGGTGTCCCCTGTTGTCACCTCCCTCCCGTAATGTCCCCACCAGGTGGGGGGGGCTCCTGTGCCCCCCACCCCCCCTGCGGCCTCTTCATCATCCTCATCCTCGGTGGGGCCAGGGGCTGGCACGGCTGGGGGGGACAGCGCTGTCCCCTCCTGTCACCTCCTGTCCCCTCGCTCTGCCCCCGCCCTGGCACCGCTCAGGGACACAGGGACACAGCGTCCCCAACATCGGTGTCCCCAAAGGCTCCGGGTCCTCAGTGTGCCCGTTGTCCCCTGGTGCCACCCGCCCCGGTGTCCCCATTGTTCCACCATTGTCCCCAGGTGCCACCCGCCCCGGTGTCCCACCGTTGTCCCCGTGTCCCCGACGTCCCCATTACCCCCCCACCCTCCATGTCACCTGTCACCGGTGCTGTCCCTGGGGGCGTCTCAAAGGGGTCCTTGAAGGGGAGGGGGACACCTTAAAGGGACACGGAGGGCCCGGATTGGATGGGGCCGTGCGGGATGGACGGGGACACCCTGAACTCCTGGGGACACCCTGAACTGCTGGGGACACCCTGAACTGCTGGGGACACCCTGAACTCCTGGGGACACCCTGAACTCCCGGGGACACCCTGAACTGCTGGGGACACCCTGAACTGCTGGGGACACCCTGAATTCCTGGGGACACCCTGAACTGCTGGGGACACCCTGAACTCCCGGGGACACCCTGAACTGCTGGGGACACCCTGAACTCCTGGGGACACCCTGAACTCCCGGGGACACCCTGAACTGCTGGGGACACCCTGAACTCCCGGGGACATTTTAAAGGGGGGACACCCTGAACTCCCGGGGACATTTTAAAGGCACCGGGATAATTTCAAGGGATGGAGCAACCCTCAATGGAATCAGGTCATCTTAAAGGGACAGGACCCCGTTAAAGAGCCCGGGGCCAATGACAGGGGATGGCAAAGGGCTGGGGACCCCCCCCAACAAGGCTCGGGGGGCTTCTTAAAGGGCCAGCGCCGCTCCCATTGTGCACCAAGGGGGGGTCCCACCGCACCCCCGTTCACCTCCCCCCCGTCTCGGTGCTCACCCGGGCTGGCCGGGGGCGGGGAGGGGGCCCGGGGGGGGCTCCATGGCGGGGCCCGACCGGGCTGGGGACGCTGCCGTGGGGCCCCCGGGGCTCCTTTAAGGGCTCCTGGGTAAATTTAAAGGGGCCGCACGCCTTTCCCATCCCCGCCCCTCCCCACAACGGGGGGCTACGGTGGGGGGGGGATGAGAGTCCTGCAGGTCTCAGCCCATCCCCACGTCCAGAGGAGCCTCAGCGGGGATTTTAATGGGGATCCCCCCATGGTGGGGGGGATGGGGGAGCCCCTGGGTGCTCCCCCCCCCTCCCCATGCACCCCCCCTCCATCCCCGCCCCCACCCCGCAGCACCGCCCGGGGGTGCCCCGAGCGATGGGGAGCCCATGGAACCCCCTCCCCTATCCCGGCCCCGCCCCTTTGGTCAGGAGGGGGCGTGGCCGAGTGAGGACACGCCCCCTCCCAGTGCAGACAAGGAGCCCCCTTCACCCCAAAATCGGGGAGGACCCGGGGATCCCGCAAAGCCCCCCAAAATCGGGGAGGGTCCAGGTATCTAGGAGAACCCCCAAAATTGGGGGAGGGTCCTGCGGTCCGAGCCGCCCCCGCCCCATCCTGGGGTCCCCATCAGGGCTGGGGAGGGGGATTCGTCTCCGCTCGTGTGTTTCCGTCAGGGGCGGAAGCACCCGAAGTCTGCCGAGAGGTGTTCGGCTATTTCTGCATCCACTCGGGTGTTTCGGCTACACTCGGCTATTTCCGGCTCCACTCGGAGTCGCGGCGGCGCGCGCGGCGCTCGGCTCTTCCCGCGGCGCTCGGCGGAAAGTACCGAAGGAATCTTCGTGTAACTCCGTGGCGGAGGCGGAAACGCTCGAAGTCTGTGACGGCCGCCAGCCGAAGCTGTCCGGGAAGAGCCGAAGCGGCGCGGGGAGGCGTGTCGGGTGTTTCCGGCGCGGCGGCGGAAATGGCCGAGGGCCGGCGGCGGCCGCCATGTTGGGAGCCGCGGGGCGCTGAGGCGGCGGCGGCGGCGTGAGGAGGCGGCGGCGGCGGCCGGGCCGGGCCGGGCGGACCCCGCCCGCTCCCCCTGCTCCTCTCCCGGCCCCCCAAATGCCGCTGGCCTGGCCCCCCCCCGCCCCCTGAGCTCCCCCGCTTCCCCTTCCCCCTCCCCGCACACCGCCTGCCGCGGCTTCCCCCTATCGCGATAGTCGCCGGCGGCGCGGGGGGGGGGGCCGCCATGTCGAGCAGCGGTCGCAGCCCTTTGCCGACCGTCAACGAGAGGGACGCGGAACAGGTGAGGGAGGGACGGCGGCGATCGGGTGGGGATGGAGGGGGAGCCGCTTCCAGCGTGAGGGGAGAGGGGCGGCCGAGGGGGAAAAAGGGAATTTTGTGAGGGGAAGAGGCGACTGAGGGAGCCTGGGGGATTTTTGTGAGGGGAAAAGGGGGATCTGAGGAAGGAAAAAGCGGCTTGAGGGGATCGTGAGCCGGTTTGTGAGGGGAAAAGGGGAGTTTGGAGTGGGTTTGTGAGGGAGAAAAGGAGCTCTGAGGGGCTCGGGGGCTGATTCGTGAGGGGACAGGGGGGATATGAGAGGGTGAAAAGGACGATTGGGGGGGTCCTGGTCCCGTCCATGCGGAAAAAATGGGAACTGAGTGGATCTGAGGCGTTTGTGTGAGGGGAAAAGGGTCTTAGAGGGGCCTGAGTAATTTTGTGAGGTAAAAACGGTGTTTGGAGGGGGACCTGGGCTGGTTTTTGAGGGGAAAAAGGGGAAAGGGGGTAACAGAGTCTGGGGTTGTTGTGTGAGGGGAGCCGGGGGTTCCGCGCCCGGTTTGTGACAGCAAAGGGGATCCTGGGCTGCCCTGAGAGCACTAAAAAGGGTCTGGGGTCTGTTTGTGAGGGGAAAGCGAGGCCCGAAAGGGATTTGAGAGATTTTGTGAGGCAAAAAAGAGCGTTTGACGGGAACCTGGGTGGGTTTTTGAGCGAAAAAGGCGATCTGAGAGGGAAAATAATGGAGTGTAAGGGGGTCTTGGGACATTTTTGGGAGTGGAAAAGGAGAACCTGGGGTGTTTTATGTGGAGAAAGGAGGAGATTTGGGGGGATCTGGATACTTTTATGAAGGAAAAGAGGGACTGAAGGGGTTTGGGATTGTTCTGTGAGGGAATTGGGGGCTCTGAAGGGCCTCGGGGCCCCTCTGTAAGGTCCAAAAGAGGGGTCCAAGGATCCCCCAATTCTTCAATTCCTCTCCCACCTCCATGAGGGACCCCAGGGTCTCCCAGAGCCTCCTGTGGGTTGGGGGGGTCCTGAGCCGCGGCCTCCTTTAGGGCCAGCGTTGGTGTGGGGAGAGTGCTCTGGGATGATTCCCTCCCCACATTTAGGGGTCCCATTTTGGGGTTCCCTTTGGGGCAGCAGTGAGGGTTTGCGTGCACAACCCCAGATTTTGGGGTTCCCTTTGGGGCAGCAGTGAGGGTTTGCGTGCACAACCCCAGATTTTGGGGTCCCATTTCAGGGTTCCCTTTAGGCCCAGTAGTGGGGATTTGTGTGCACAACCTCAGATTTTGGGGTCCCATTTTGGGGTTCCCTGCACCAGTGGGGGTTTGTTCTCACAACCCCAGATTTTGGGGTCCCATTTTGGGGTTCCCTTTGGGCCAGCAGTGGGGGTTTGTTCTCACAACCCCAGATTTTGGGGTCCCATTTTGGGGTTCCCTGCACCAGTGGGTGTTTGTGTTCACAACCCCGGATTTTGTGTGAGGGGGTCCAGCCTTGCACCCCAAATGTAGAGGGGCAGGCAGGGGGGTGCCAGCCCCCCCCCCATTGAGCCCCCGGGCTCTGGGATCCGCTATGGGGGCCAAGTTTGGGGTGTCATTGTGCCCCCTGAGCTCCACGGCTGCACGCTCGGGCTGTGGGGGCGTCAGCCCTCCCCCCTCCCCCTTCCCCACCCCCTCCCCCTCCCCTGCTGCGCCCCCCCAAACCGGGGGGGGCTGTGGGGGCGGCGGCAGCGCTGCCTCGGGCTCGGAGCCCGCCCCGGGGTTTGGGGGGGCCCTGAGGGGTGAGCCCCCCCAGTTCCTCCTGTTCTGACCCCTGTGAGCGGGGAGCAGCCCCATCCAGAGTGGGGAATGGGGGGCTCACCCCCCCCTTGTGTGTCTGAGGTGTGAGGGGGTTTTCTTTGAGGGGTTCCCCAATTTGGGGGTGGATCTGGGGGGGCTCTGAGGGGCGAACCCCCCAAATTCCTCCTGTTCTGACCCCTCTGAACAGGGCCAGCCCCATCCAGAGTGGGGAATTTGGGGCTCACCCCCCGTTTGTCTGGGGTGTGAGGGGGTTTTCCTTTGGGGGGCTCCCCAATTTTGGGGTGGATTTGGGGGGTTTTGGGGTCCCTCTCTGCCCTCAGCTCCTGTCGTTGCTGGCAGACCCCGCTGCTGGCTCAGCTGTTTTGGGGAGCACCCGGGGGGCTCCTCAGCCCCCCCCAGCTGTGTGAGACCCCCACTCTGGGGGACATTTTGGGGAGATTTCCCCCTTTCTGTGACCGTGGAGCCCCCGGAGCCGGGCAGTGACCCCAGCAGGGCGCGTGGGGGCACAGGCGGCCTCGTGTCAGCGTCCCCAAACCCAGGACGAGGCGGTGCCACCCGTGCTGTGCCCGTGGCCGTGGCACGGAGCCCCCTCTCCTCGTTCTGGGTGCTTTTCCTTTTATTTCTCCGCTGTTATGTAACGGCAGAGGAAAATTATTCCTGGCTGGGAGATTTGGGGAGGGGGCGGCAGCGCCGCGCGGGGGGGGCCGCGCATCCCCCCCAGCCCCGCAGCTGAAATCGGGGGGTCCTTCCCTACCCCCCAACAGCCCCCAGTCCTCCCTCACACCGAGCCCGAGCTGCTGGGCTTGGAGATAAAAAAATATCTTCAAAAATGCCTAAATTTGGCTGACATTTGAGCGGCGCCGCACGAACCGGCACTGGCTGCCACCGCCGAGCCGAGCCGGGGTCCCGGGGACACCCCAGGGCTGCTCCCAGTGCCACCAGTGGGCACCAGTTTGGGGCTGGGATCCCAGTGACACCCCAGGGCTGCTCCCAGTGCCACCAGTGGGCACCAGTTTGGGGCTGGGGACACCAGGGCTGCCCCCAGTGCCACCAGTTGGCGCCAGTTTGGGGCTGGCAGCGTGGGCAGGTGCTGGTGGCATCGGCACCTCCCAGCACTGGGATCCTCACACCTGCCTGGTGACATCACTGCCGGGCTGGTGACATCATGGCAGCTGTGGTGACATCACTGCCGGGCTGGTGACATCATGGCAGCTCTGGTGACATCGCCGCTGGGTTGGTGACATCACTGCCGGGCCAGTGACATCGCTGCAGCTGTGGTGACATCATGGCAGCGCTGGTGACATCACTGCTGGGCTGGGTGAAATTGCTGGGATGGTGACATCATGGCAGCTCTGGTGATGTCATTGCTGGCCTGGTGACATCACCACAGCTCTGGCGATGTCACTGCTGGGCCGGTGACATCCCTGCAGCCTCAGCACCGTCACTGCTGCCACCATTCCAGTGGGGACTCCAAAGGGGATTGCAGTGGCCGTTCCAATGGCAATTCCAACGGCAATTCCAACGGCAATTCCAATGGCCGTTCTAAGTCCATTCCAGTGACCATTCCAGTGGCCACCCCAGTGTCCACCCCGATGTCCATCCCGGTGCCCATTGCCATCCTCCTGGCCCTGTCCCCAGCGGGACAGCCCCCCCGTCCCTCCCCTGCCCGGTTTTCCCCTTTCCCGCCCCGCTCCTCTCCCCGCCCCGCCGCTCCAGGTGTTCCCCGGCCCCACCCGCGCTGTCCCGCTGCGGCCTCAGCCCCAACCGGTCGGGCCGGTCCCCGCTCGCTCCTTCCCTCCCTCCCTCCCTCCCTCCGTCCGTCCGTCCCTCCCGGCGCTCCGCCGTGCCCAGGGTGAGTCCCCTCGTGGGGCGGGCGGGCGGGCCGGGGAAACTGAGGCACGAGGGGGCTCCGAGCCGGTACCGAGCAGCACCGGGAGCACCGCGGCCTCCCCAGTGCCCCGTTCCCCCTGCACGGTGCCTCCTTTGCCGCGTTTGCCGTGGTTTTGGCCGCTCGGCCATCAGAGGAAATACCGGAATATCCCCGGGGGGGGTTCGGGGGGTTCTGGTGCCGCGGCCCCGCCCGGGCTCTGGGGGGGCTCCGGTGTCGGTGCCGCCTCAGAGGAGCCCGAGCGAATCCCGGCAGCGCGGCCAGATGGCTCCGCACGCTCCCGCCCCGTTGCCACGGCAGTTTTTTGGCAGGAATTCCCGGTTTTCCTTCACTTTTCCCACAGCGCCGCGCTGGGCTTTGGGGGGAGGGGGGGAAGCTCCGGTGTGTCCCCCCCACCCCACCGGGCCCCAAACCGGCGCCTTCTCGCCCCAAATCTCGGGGTTCGGTTGCGCCATCGCCGGCGCCTCCCCCGTGGCTTCCGCCGGCGGTTTCCTTCCCACGGAGGGGGAGCGGGGCGCCCCGGCTGTGCCCCCGTAAAACAGCCCCGGAGCCGAGGTTCTGGGGGGCCCCACGGCCCCCGGGGTGGCACCGGGCAGGGGGCTTGGCTCGGGCTCCCGCCCGCTCACGCGCTCCCGTTATCTCCGGTGTCACCGGAGCGCTGACAGCCCCGGCCGGGGGCGGCTCGCTCGCTGGCCCCGCGAAGGGAACACCCCCAAAGTGTCCCCGAGGCCCCGGTGACCTTCGGGGGGCCCCGCGGCGCCTTTTGGGGTGCGGGAAAAAGGAGTTAGTGCCGAATTTGTACCGGGGGCCGCCCCGCTTTGGGTTGGGTGTGAGCTCTGTGCAGGTGCTTGGGTTTGGGGTAAAATCGGGGTGTTTGGACACTTTAGGAGAGGAGCAAGGCGGGGTGGCCGTGTCCCCTCGTGGGCAGGGGGTGACACGGGTGACGCGGCGCTGTCCCCTTCCCACCCTGGCGGCCCAGCCCGAAACCGCCGCGCTTGCGTCAGGTATCGGGGGCGGCTCCCGGCCGGGCCGGGCCGGGCGCGGCTCCGCCGCTCCGGACTTCGCTCCCGGCTCCTCCCGGGGCCCGCCGGGATCCCGGGGCGCCGCGGCCGGCCCCGGCTGATCGATCGTCCCCTCGCCGTCCCCTCGCCGTCCCCTCGGTGTCCCCGCAGCCCGGCGCCGTGGAGGGCAAGGGCGGCGGCAAGGCCAGCATGCTGCGGGGCCGCAACGCGGGCACGGCCGCCGAGGAGCAGCCCCACATCGGCAACTACCGGCTGCTCAAAACCATCGGCAAGGGCAACTTCGCCAAGGTCAAGCTGGCCCGGCACGTCCTCACCGGCAAGGAGGTGAGTGGGGCCCTGCCCATGGCCGGGGCACAGCGCTGGGAGGGGACCCGGGCCGGGGGTGGCACTGCGGGCACAGGGACAGGCTGTGTCCTGTGGGTGTCACCGCGGTGTGGGGATGGGATCAGCCCGTGGGTGACACCGTGTGTGGGGACAGGATGGGCCCTTGGGTGACACCATGGCACAGGGACAGTCTCGGTCCTGGGGCTGACACTGTGACACAGGGACAGGCTGTGTCCTGTGGGTGACACCGTGGTGTGGGGATGGGATCAGCCCGTGGGTGACACCAGGGTGGAGGGACAGGATGGGCCCTTGGGTGACACCATGGCACAGGGACAGGCTGTGTCCTGTGGGTGTCACCACAGTGTAGGGACAGTTCTGGGTCCTGGTGCTTGCCCCAGAAGTGCCAGCACAGTGTGGGGACAGTCCCTGCTCTCGCAGTGCCACCCTGCTGCAGGCACAGCTTTGTGTCCTGGTCCTTGCCCTGGGAGTGCCACCGTGGCCCAGGGGTGGCTTCCTGTCCCCAGCCGTGAGTGCCACCGCGGTGTGGGGACAGCTCTGGGCTCCTGGTGCAGCTCCCGTGGGTGTCACCACAGGGACAGTTCTGTTGTCCCCATCCCATGGGTGGCACCGTGCTGTGGGGACAGCTCTGGTCCCTGCCCTGGGAGTGCCACCTGGCGCAGGAAGGAGTTTCCTGCTCCTCAGCTGTGACTGTCACCGTGCTGTGGGGACACTTCTGGGTCCTGGTCCTTGTCCCTGTGAGTGCCACCATGGCACAGGGATGGTGCCAAACTCTTGGTCCTCATCCCGTGAGTGTCACCAGGGTGTGGGGACAGCCCTGGGGACGGTCCTGTCACCTTCCCTGTGAGTCTGGCAGTGCCAGCACGGTGTGGGGATGGTCCTGTCCCCTTCCCTCTCATCCCATCAGTGCCAGCACATTTTGGGGACAGCCCTGTCCCCCTGTCCCTCCCCTCGCAGGTGCCACCACGTTTTGGGGGCAGCCCTGGGACCCCCTAACCCCGCTCTCCCCCCACAGGTGGCCGTGAAGATCATTGACAAGACGCAGCTCAACTCCTCCAGCCTGCAGAAGGTGAGGTGCTGTCACCTTGGGGAGGGGGTCACAGCCGATTTTGGGGTGCCAAATCGGGAATTGTCCCCTCTGACACCCCCAAAATCCCCCCTGTCCCTGTCCCTGTCACAGCTCTTCAGGGAAGTGCGGATCATGAAGGTCCTGAACCACCCCAACATAGGTGAGACCCCCAAACCCCCTCAGCTGCACCCCAACCCTTTTGGGGGTGTCCCAAGGGTGTCCCCCACCTTTTGGGGGTGTCCCCCACATTTTGGGGTCTCCAACCCCGCTGACCCCCTTGCAGTGAAGCTCTTTGAGGTGATCGAGACGGAGAAGACGCTGTACCTGGTCATGGAGTACGCCAGCGGGGGTGAGTGGGGGGTTTGGGGGCTCCTGGGGGGTTTTGGGGGTCACAGGGATTGGGGGAAACCTTGGGGTGCCCCTCGCCCCCACCCTGTGCCCCCCAGGTGAGGTGTTCCATTACCTGCCGTGGATCTGGGGATATTTTTGGGGCATATTTTGGGGTATTTTCTGGGAATGTTTAGGACTGTATTTTGTGAATGTTTTGGGGTATTTTGGGGGATATTTTTGGGGGATATTTTTGGGGTTTTTTGGGGTGTCCTGACCCGGGTTTTTTCCCCCTCCAGGTGAGGTCTTCGATTACCTGGTGTGGATTTGGGGATATTTTGTGGGAATATTTGGAGTGATATTTTGTGAATATTTTTGGGGATATTTTGGGATTTTTTTGGGGTGTCCTGACCCGGTTTTTCCCCCCCAGGTGAGGTGTTCGATTACCTGGTGGCCCACGGGCGCATGAAGGAGAAGGAGGCGCGGGCCAAGTTCCGACAGGTCTGGGGGGGGTGATGCCCTTGGAGCGCCCCCAAAAGGGTTGGGGACCCCCCCCGGTGTCCCCAATGGGGCTGGGGGTGTCCCTGTGCCCCCCAACCCGGGCTGGGCCCCCCCTGACACCCCCCTGTCCTGCAGATAGTGTCGGCCGTGCAGTACTGCCACCAGAAATTCATTGTGCACAGGGACCTCAAGGTGAGCAGCCCCCACAGGGGACCCCCAAAACAGCACCCAGACAGCCCTGGGACCCCCAAAACAGCACCCTGACAGCCCTGGGACCCCAAACACGGCACCCAGACAGCCCTGGGACCCCCAAAACAGCACCCAGACAGCCCTGGGACCCCAAACACGGCACCCTGGGACCCCCCAGACACCCCTGGGACCCCCAGGGAGGTACCAGCACCCCCAGATCCACCCCTGAACCCCCCATGGTGACCCCAAAACCACCCATGGTGACCTCAAACCAGCCGAGAAGCAGCACCCAGATCCCATCCCAATGTCCCCATCCCAGTGTCCCTGTCCCCACTGCTGTCCCCACTGTCTCCAGGCTGAGAACCTGCTGCTGGACACCAACACCCAGATCCCATCCCAGTGTCCCCATCCCAATGTCCCATTCTTGGGACAATGTTCCTGTCCCTGATGATGTCCCCAATGTCCTCCCTGTCCCCATCAATGTCCCCATGTCCCCAGGCCGAGAACCTGCTGCTGGACACCGACATGAACATCAAGGTCCCTGTCCCAATGTCCCCATTCCTGTGACAATGTCCCTGTCCCTGATGATGTCCCCATGTCCCCATTGATGTCCCCAGGCTGAGAACCTGCTGCTGGATGCCAACACCAACATCGAGATCCCATCCCAATGTCCCCATTCCTGTGACAATGTCCCTGTCCTTGATGACGTCCCCAACGTTCCCAATGTCCCTGATGATGTCCCCAAATGTCCCCAGGCCGAGAACCTGCTGCTGGACGCCGACATGAACACCAAGATCCCATCCCAATGTCCCCATTCCTGTGACAATGTCCCCATTGATGTCCCCAGGCCGAGAACCTGCTGCTGGACGCCGACATGAACATCAAGATCGCGGATTTCGGCTTCAGCAACGAGTTCACGTTCGGGAACAAGCTGGACACGTTCTGCGGCTCGCCGCCCTACGCCGCCCCCGAGCTCTTCCAGGGCAAGAAGTACGACGGGCCCGAGGTGGACGTGTGGAGCCTGGGGGTCATCCTGTACACGCTGGTCAGCGGCTCGCTGCCCTTCGACGGCCAGAACCTCAAGGTGGGACCTCGTTTTGGGGTCCCTGTGTGGGGTTTGGGGGTCCTCGTGGTGGTTTTGGGGTCTCCATGAAGGGTTTGGGGTCTCCGTGATGGTTTGGTTGTGGCCATGTGTGGTTTGAGGGTCCCTAAGGGTGGTTTTGGGGTGGTTTTGGGTGTCTGTCAGGTGGTTTTGGGGTAGCCATGGGTGATTTTGGGATTGCCGTGGGTGGTTTGGTGGTGACCATGGGTGGTTTTGGGGTCACCGTGGTGGTTCTGGGGTCACTGTAGGTGATTTGGGGTCCCCGTGGGGGGTTTGGGGGTCTCCATGGTGTTTTGGTGGTGATTCTGGGGATATCTAGGGTGGTTTTGGGTGTCTCTCAGCTGGTTTTGGGGTGGATTCAGGGGTATCTCAGGTGTTTTTGGGGTTCCCATGGGTGTTTTTGGGGTCCCCACGGTGTTTTCGGGGTGATTTTTGGGGTCTCTTGGGTAGTTTTGGGGTGGTTTTGGGGGTCTCTCGAGTGTTTTTGGGGTGGTTTTGGGGTCCCCACGGTGTCTTTGGGGTGTTTTTGGGGTTCCCATGGTGTTTCTGGGGTCCCCAGGAGCTGCGGGAGCGCGTGCTGCGGGGCAAGTACCGCATCCCCTTCTACATGTCCACGGACTGCGAGAACCTGCTCAAGAAATTCCTGATCCTCAACCCCACCAAGAGGGGCACCCTGGAGGTGAGGGGACCCCAACTTCAGCCTGGGACCTTCTGGGGACCCCCAGCTTCAGCCTGGGACCCCCAATGGCACCCCAGGACCTTCTGGGGACCCCCAGCTTCAGCCTGGGACCCCCAGCATGAGCCTGGACCCCACAATGGCACCCCAGGATCTTCTGGGGACCCCCAACTTCATCCTGAGACCCCCAGCATGGTTCTGGGAACGTCTGAGACCCCCTAGATCACCCCAAAACCCCCTGGGGACCCTGCAGTGTCCCCAAAGTGTCCCCAGAGGTGACCTGGCCCCCGTGTCCCCAGCAAATCATGAAGGACCGCTGGATGAACGTGGGCCACGAGGACGACGAGCTGAAGCCCTACATGGAGCCCGTGCCTGACTACAAGGACCCCCGCAGGACAGGTGGGACCCCCGGGCACCCCTGGGGCCACGGGGACACCCCAGTGTCCCTGTCACCCCCCCTGAGGGCACTGTCACCCCCCAGAGCTGATGGTGTCCATGGGCTACACGCGGGAGGAGATCCAGGAGTCGCTGGTGGGGCAGAAGTACAACGAGGTGATGGCCACGTACCTGCTGCTGGACCACAAGAGCTCCGAGGTGGGGACACTGGGGACACTGAGGGGTGGCAGGGACACTGAAGGACACATTGGGGACAGCAGGGACACTGGGGGACAGCGGGGACACTGTAGGGACAGTGGGGACCACAGGGAGGGGAGGGAGTGTGGAGAGCATGAGGGGACAGCGAGAACATGGGGACAAAGAAGGGACATGGGGACACTGGGTGGGACAGGGTGACACTGGGAGGGTCATTGAGATGAACGGGGACATGGGGACACTGAGGTGACACGGGGACACAGGAGCACAGAGCAGGGATAGGGGACACGGAGAGGATGGGGGGGACACGGGGGACAGCGTTCCCTGCCATGCCCTGTCCCCACGCTGTCCTGTCCCCTGTCCCCAGCTGTGCCATGGTGGCACGTCCCTGCCCCTGCCTGGCGGGTGTCCCCTGTGTCCCCTGTCCCCAGCTGTGCCAGCACGTCCCCATCCCTGTCCCTGCCTGGCAGCTGTCCCCTGTGTCCTGCCATGTCCCCACATGTCCCCAATGTCCCCAGCTGGAGGACAGCCTGGCCCTCAAGCCCCACAATGTCCCCAGTGTCCCCTGTCTGTCCCCATGTCCCCAGCTGGAGGACAGCGTGGCCCTCAAGCCCCGCGTGTCCCCAATGTCTCCGTGTCCCCATGTGTCCCCATACATGTCCCCAATGTCCCCAGCTGGAGGACAGCCTGTCCCTGAAGCCCCACATGTCCCCAATGTCCCCGTGTCCCCATACGTGTCCCCATACATGTCCCCAATGTCCCAATGTCCCCATACGTGTCCCCATGTCCCCATACATGTCCCCAATGTCCCAATGTCCCCATACGTGTCCCCATGTCCCCATACATGTCCCCAATGTCCCCATACATGTCCCCATGTCCCCAATGTCCCCATACATGTCCCCATGTCCCCATGTCCCCATACATGTCCCCAATGTCCCCATACATGTCCCCATGTCCCCAATGTCCCCATACATGTCCCAACGTCCCCATACATGTCCCCAATGTCCCCATACATGTCCCCATGTCCCCAATGTCCCCATACATGTCCCCATGTCCCCATACATGTCCCCAATGTCTCCGTGTCCCCATACATGTCCCCAGTGTCCCAATGTCCCCATACATGTCCCCATGTCCCCATACATGTCCCCAATGTCCCCAGCTGGAGGACAGCCTGGCTCTCAAGCCCCGCGTGGCCCCGGAGGTCGCCAACAGCTCAGGCCCCTCCCCCGCCCACAAGGTGCAGCGCAGCGTGTCAGCGAACCCCAAACGGAGAGTGAGCGACCAGGGTGAGACCCCAGACCCAAATCATGGGGATAGGGACCCCAAACGGAGAGTGAGCGACCAGGGTGAGACCCCAGACCCAAATCATGGGGATAGGGACCCCAAACGGAGAGTGAGCGACCAGGGTGAGACCCCAGACCCAAATCATGGGGATAGGGACCCCAAACAGAGAGTGAGCGACCAGGGTGAGACCCCAGACCCAAATGGGGACATGAGGGGTCTGGAGCTGTGGGTGGGTCCGTCCCTCAGGACCCTCATGGGGTGGTTTTGGGTCCATTTTGGGGCCGGTTTTATGCCAGTTTTGGGGCAGTTTGGGGGCGGTTTTTGGGGTGGTTTTGGGCCAGTTTTGGGCTGGTTTCAGGTGGTTTTGGGGGCGGTTTTGGGGGTGATTTTGGGGTTGGTTTTGTGGCACTTTTGGGGTGGTTTTGGGTCCATTTTGGGGTAGTTTTGGGGGTGGTTTTGGGGCAATTTTAGGGTCGCTTTTGGGGCAGTTTTGGGTCCATTTTGGGGCAGTTTTGGGGGTGGTTTTGGGGCGGTTTTGGGTCCATTTTGGGGGTGATTTTGGGGCCGGTTTTGGGGCCGTTCCGTGTGACCCGCACCCCCAATGATCAGCGGGTGAAGGGAATGGGGTCTCCACGTGGGACCCCCACCCTGACCGCCCCTCCCTCCCTCCGCCCCAGCCGGGCTCTCCATCCCCACCTCGGCCTCGTACTCGAAGAAAACGCAGGCGGCCAACGCCGAGAACAAGCGCGGAGGAGGAGGAGGAGGAGGAGGAGGAGCGGGAGGAGGAGGAGGAGGAGCCGGGGAGGAAGAGGGCGGCGGGGGCGGGGGGCGCCGCGCCGGCAGCACGGCCAAGGTGCCCCCGAGCCCCCTGCCCGGCCTGGAGCGCTCCAAGGGCACCCCCTCCCCATCCACGGTCAGTGCCGAATGGGGGGTGGGCAGGGGGGACCCCAACTCCGGGTACCCCCCTGGATTTTGGGGAGGGGGGATCCCAACGCCTGGAACCCCCCTAAATTTGGTTGGGGGGGACCCCAAAACCTGGAACCCCCCTGGATTTTGGGAGGGGGGACTGGAACCCCTGGATTTGGGGAGGGGGGATCCCAACACCTGGAACCCCCCTGGATTTTGGCGGGGGGGGGGGTCCCCAACACCTGAACCCCCCCCCCCCCCCCAAATTTGGGCTCAGCACCTGCTGGGCTGGGGATGGGGGGTGTCCATCCCTGGGTCCCCCGGGGTGGGTCTGGGGTCTCTGGGTGTCCCATGCAGGCTCCCCCGGTCCCGTGGGTGCTGTTTGGGGGTTCGGGGCCCCCCGTGCCCCCCCCAGCGCCCCCATTTCCGTGCCCCCCCCACAGAACAGCGTCCTGTCCACGGGCACCACGCGCAGCCGCAACTCGCCCCTGCTGGAGCGGGCCAGCCTGGGCCAGGGCTCGCTGCAGAACGGCAAGGACAGGTGGGGACCCCTCCCCAGGGACCCCCGGCCTGCCCCCCAACATGGGGGGGGTCCCGGGGGGAATGGGGTGGAGGTGGGGGGTGGGTGATGCCCCCCAGCCCCCAATTTCTGCATTCACTGGGGGCTCTGGGGGGGTCCCTGGGTTTTGGGGGGCTCTGGGGTGTCCCAGGGACAGCAGTGTCCCCCATTCAGGGGTCTGGGGGTGTCCTTGGGTGCAGGGAGCGCTCTGGGGGGGTCCCCGAGGGCAGCAGTGTCCCCCATTTTAGGGTCTGGGGGTATCCCTGGGCATCAGGGGGGTCTCAGGGCTGTCCCCCACCCCTTGCCCCCCATTCAGGGGGGTTCCCCTGGGTGTCTTTGGGGGGGGGCTTAGGGACAGCAGTGTCCCCATTTCAGGGGTCTGGGGGTGTCCCTGGGTGTTGGGGTGCCCCTGGGTATTGGGGGGGCTCAGGGGTCCCCCCTATCCCCACAGCGCCGCCTCCCCCCTCGGCGCACACCGTCAGCCAGGGCGGGGGTCCCGGCTGTCACTGGGGGGGCTCTGGGCTGTCCCAGGGTTTGGGGGTCTCGGGGCCGCCCCCCACCCCCCTTTTCTGTCCCCCCGCAGCGCCGCCCCCCCCCGGGTCCCGGCCGCCTCCCCCTCGGCGCACAACGTCAGCCAGGGTGGGGGTCCCGCCGAGCGGCCCAGCTTCCCCCGGGGGGTCTCGAGCCGCAGCACGTTCCACGCGGGGCAGCTGCGAGCGCCCCGGGACCCCCGGGACCCCCGGGACCCCCTGCCCTACGCGCTGCCCCCCGGGCTGCCCCCGCCCGCCTCGCCCTCGGGCGCCAGCCAGGGCCGGCGCGGGCCCTCGGCCAGCCTGTTCAGCAAGTTCACCTCCAAGTTCGTGCGCAGGTGAGCTCGCCTGGGCTGGGCCCTGTCACCCGTGTGTGCCCTGGGCTCTCACTGTCCCTCGGTGTCACCTGTGTCCCCTCTTGTGTCCCCCTGGGCTCTCACTGTCCCCTCGGTGTCCCCTGGCTGTGCCCTTTGTGGTTCGTTCCCCTCTGTGTGTTCTGGGCTCGGTGTCCCCCCCTCGGTGTCACCTCCAGGGCTTCTCTGTCCCCTCTCAGGGCTCCTCGGTGTCCCCCAGGTCCCTTCTGTGTTTCTGTGTCCCCTCAGGTGTCCCCTCCCTCAGGTGTCCCCTCGGTGCTCTCAGGGCTTCTCTGTTCTTCTCCTCCCTCTGTGTCCCCTCCTGTCCCTCACACTGTCCCCCTGGGACCCCCCCATGTCCCCTCCTGTCCCCTTGGGACCCCCCCATGTCCCTGAATGTCCTTGGATGTCCCATTGGGACCCCCCATGTCCCCCCCGTTCCCTTGGGACCCCCCCACGTCCCCTCCTGTCCCACTGGGGACCCTCCATATCCCCCCCATGTCCCTGAATGTCCCTTTGGGGACCCCCCCAATGTCCCCCCAGACCCTGCTGGGGGGGTGCTGGTGCTGTTTCCCCCCCTGTCCCCCCCGTCCCCTCTCGGGGGTCTCTGGGGGGTTTGGGGGGGGGTCTCTGGGGGGGAGGGGGTGGCTCTGTCCCCGCCCCCTCCCCTCCCCCCCCCAACGCCCCCTTCTCTTCTGTTTGTCTTTGTAGAAATCTGTCTTTCAGGTTTGCCAGAAGGTAGGGCCGCGCCGGACCCCGCATGGCACCCCAAAAACACCCAGAGACCCCCAAAAACACCCCCAGAGACCCCCAAAAACACCCCAGAGACCCCCAAAAACACCCCAGAGACCTCTAAATACCCCCAGGGCACCTCAAAACAACCCAGAGCCCCTCAAACCCCTCAGAGCCTTCCAAATCCCCCCCAGACCCCCCAAAACCCCCCCCGATGCCCCAGAAAATCCCCCAAAACCCCCCCAGAGCCCCCCAAACCCCACCCCAAACTCCCACCCGGCCCCTCCCCAGAGCTGCACGGCCCCGCATGGCGCCCCCTCCCCGCTCGTCCGTCCGTCCGTCCGTCCGTGTGTCCCCCCGTGTGTCCGTGTGTGCCCCCCGCCCCTCCCCCCCGTCCCCAGTGCTGTCTGTGCCCCCCCCGGGGTGGGGGTGGGGGAGGGGCTGTGCCCCCCCCAGCCCCCCCCCCCCCAACTGAGCTGGGCCCCCCCTTTTGTCTCCCGAGGAACCCCCACGAGCCCGAGAGCAAGGAGAGGGTGGAGACCCTCAGGTGAGCGGGGACACCTGGGGACACCTGGGGACACTTTGGGGACACTTTGGGGACATCCCTGGGATCCTTGTGACACCCTTGGGGATACCCTGGGGACACTTTGGGGACATCTGGGGACATCCTGGGGACACCTGGGGGGCACCTTGGGGACATCCCTGGGATCCTTGTGACACCCTTGGGGACACCCTGGGGACACTTTGAGGATACCCTGGGCTCACCCTGGGGTCCCTGTGACGCCCTTGGTGACCCCATGGTGCCACCCCGGACCCGCGGTGGGCCCCGACAAGGACCCCCAGAGCCCCCCTAACCCCCCATTTTCCCCCCATTTTCCCCCCAGACCCGCGGTGGGCCCCGACAAGGACCCCCGCGACGCCGGGCGCGACGCCAAGCCGCGCTCGCTGCGCTTCACGTGGAGCATGAAGACCACGAGCTCGCTGGAGCCCGGGGAGATGCTGCGCGAGATCCGCAAGGTGCTGGACGCCAACAGCTGCCGCTGCGAGCCCCAGGAGCGCTTCGTGCTGCTCTGCGCCCACGGCGCGCCCGGCCACGACTCCTTCGTGCAGTGGGAGATGGAGGTGTGCAAACTGCCCCGGCTCTCGCTCAACGGCGTCCGCTTCAAGCGCATCGCCGGCACCTCCATGGCCTTCAAGAACATCGCCTCCAAGGTGGCCAACGAGCTCAAGCTCTGAGGCGCGGGCGGCACGGCCGGGGCGGCCGCGGAGCTCCGGGGACGTGGACGCGGACGCCCGCGAGCGCCTCCGAGGTGGCCACGGAGCTCAAGCTCCGAGCCGCGGCCGCCCCGCGGCAGCTGCGGTGACCGGACGCGGCGGGGACAGCTGGGACGGCCTCGGAGCTCCGGGGACACGGACGCGGTGACCCGGGAGCGCCTCCGAGGTGGCCGACGAGCTCAAGCTCTGAGCCACGGCGGGGACAGCCGGGGTGGCCGCGGAGCTCTGGGGACACGGCCAGGGACACCTTGGAGCCGTGGCCCTTGGGGACATGGACGCGGCGACCTGGGAGTGGCTCCAAGGTGGCCAAGGAGCTCGAGCTCTGGGCACCCAGCGGCTGCGGCACCCGGACGTGGATGGGGACAGCTGGGGTGGCCGTGGAGCTCCAGGGACATGGACATGGAGACCTGGGAGTGGCCTCAGAGCTCTGGGGACATGGACACGGCAACCTGGGAGTGGCCACCAAGCTGCGGCCCTTGGGGACATGGACACGGCCACCTCGGGGCTCTGGCCCTTGGGGACACGGCCACCTCGGGGCTCTCACTCCTGGGGACACGGCCACGGCCACCTCGGGGCTGCGGCTCTTGGGGACACGGCCGTGGTGACCTGGGAGTGCCTCTGGGGTGGCCACGGAGCCACGGACACGGTGGGGACACCCGGGGGGGACCTGGGGGCTCCTGGATGGACCTCGAGCCTGTCCAGGCCTTGGTGGGCACGTCCTGGATGGAGCCAGGAGCTCCTGGGGTGGACCTGGGATGGACCCAGGATGTCCTGCATGGACCCAGGAGCCCTGGATGGAGCTTCTGTGGGGTCCAGGAACATCCTGGATGGACCCGGGATGTCCTGGATGGACCTGGGACCTCCAGACGGATCTGGGGGAACTCGGGGCTGAACCTGGGACCTCCCGGGGTCACCTGGCTGGACCTTGTGGGGGTCCAGGTCACCATGGGGACACCTGGATGGAGCCAGGGCCACCTGGATGCACCCGGGGCCGTCCTGTGGCATCCTGGGGACATCCTGGACGGGCCCTTGGGGACAGGGCCGGGGTTTCATTCATGGGGACATCCTGGTGGCACCTTCTGGGGAGGCTCACTGGGGACAGGGACCTCTGGGGACAGGAGAGGTGGCCCAAGGTGGCCCAGGGCCCTTCTGAGGGGTCCTGGGGGACATCGTGGGTGGCTTTGGGGACATCGTGGGTGGCTCAGGAGCACCTGGGGGTGGCCCAGGGCCGTGTGGGGACATCCTGGGTCACCCTGAGCCTTACGGGGGGACACGGGGACAGTCCGGGGGTGGCCTTAGGGGGGGTGGGGGTGTCCCCTCTCCCCTGCCGGTGTCCCCTGCCCCTCCCCCCAGGGCTGGCCCCGCCCCCCAGGGCTGTCTCCGCCCCTCCCCCCGCACTCAGGAAGGCCCCGGTGGGGGTGGGGTGGGGGAGGGGCGGGGCTGGGGCCTCCCTTCCCCTCCCCCCATTTCTGTCCTGCTGTAGCCCCGCCCCGGGCACCGCCCCTGGGGGCGGGGACACTCCGGGGGGAGGGGCCAAGCCCAGGCCACGCCCCCTCTGCGTTGGATTTTCCAGGTTCTGATTAAAAACTTTCCAGAAAGATCCGCGGGCTCCGCGTGGTGCTGGGGGGAAGGGCCCAGTGAAAACCAGTGCTCCCAGTATGGAGCAGTGCTCCCAGTATGGAGCGGTGCTCCCAGTACGAACCAGTGCTCCCAGTACGAACCAGTGCTCCCAGTATGGAGCGGTGCTCCCAGTACGAACCAGTGCTCCCAGTATGGAGCAGTGCTCCCAGTATGAACCAGTGCTCCCAGTATGGAGCAGTGCTCCCAGTACAAACCAGTGCTCCCAGTATGAACCAGTGCTCCCAGTACGAACCAGTGCTCCCAGTACGGAGCAGTGCTCCCAGTCTGAGCCAGTGCTCCCAGTATGGAGCAGTGCTCCCAGTCTGAGCCAGTGCTCCCATTGCTCCCATTGCTCCCAGTGCTCCCGGTCCCTCCCAGCACTCGGCGCCTCTGTACTAAAATACCTTTATTGCAAACCGGGACCCCCCCCGCCCCCCCCCGTCCCTCCGGCCCAGCAGGGGGCGCTCAGCGGGGCGGGGCGTGGCCGGCAGCCGGGGGGCGGGGCCTGGCGGCGGGGGCGTGGCCAGGGCGGAGCAGCGGGGGCGGGGCCCGGCCAGGCTGGAGGGGGGGCGGCGGCCGCGGGAGCGCGGGGGGCGGGGCCGGGGGCGGGGCCGGGCGCAGAAGAGGGGGCGGGGCCGGCGGGCGCGAGGGGGGCGGGGCCGCGCCGGGGGGCGGGGCCGAGTAGGGCGGCGGGGGCGGGGCCGGGCGGGAAACGCCGGTGATCTGCACCTGTGGAGAGAGAGGTGGGGCTGGGTGGGCGGGGCAGGGAGTGGGTGGGGCTGGAATTGGGTGGGGCTGGAGTGGGCGGGGCAGGGAGTGGGTGGGGCTGGAGTGGGCGGGGCAGGGATTGGGTGGGGCTGGAGTGGGGCTGTGGTGTGGGTGGGGCGTGGCCATTGATTGATTGGGGTGTAATTGCTTGATCGATTGGGGTAGATTGATTGGGATAGATTGATTGATTCATTGGGATGCATGATGGATGGATGGATTGATTAGGGTAGATTGATTGATTGATTGATTGATTGATTGGTTGGGGTGTGATTGGTTGGTTGATTGATTGATATTAATTGATTGGGGCAGGGCCATTGTGCCAGGGCTGCCTCTGATGTGGATCTGCCCCCGATCCAGGCTCAGAACTGGGACCAGTCCAATCCCCACCCGGCACTGGGAGCAGGGCAGGGACTGGGACCAGTTCCCACCTCAGACCCCCCCATCCCCACCCCCATCCCGGCCCTTCCTCACCTCCTCCTCCTCCTCCTCCTCCTCCCCGGGGGGCTCCCCCCGGCCCCGGCCCCGCTGCAGGAGCCGCTCCAGCCCCGGGCGCCGCCGCGGGCCCAGCACGAAGCTCCGAACCTGCGCCGCCGTCTTGTTCCCCAGCACGGCCGCCACCGCCGGGAAATCGCGGCCGTAACGGCGCAGGGCTGCGAGGGACGGACACACGGACACTCCGTGAGGGACGGACACACGGACACACGGACACACGGTGAGGGACGGACACACTGACACACGGTGAGGGACGGACACACGGACACTCCGTGAGGGACGGACACACGGACAGTGAGGGACAGACACACGGACAGCGAGGGACGGACAGATGGACAGTAAGGGACATACAGACAGTGAGGGACAGACGGACACACGGACAGTGAGGGACGGACAGGCAGCTAACGAGGCTAATTACGCTAACGAGGGCAGCACTCACCCTGCACCACCAGCAGCTGCTCCTCCGTGGTCCAGCGCGAGCTGAATTTGCTGTTGCCCTGTGGGGGGAGGGGATTTGGGGGGATTGGAGGGGACACAGCCGGGAGGTGCTGTGACACCGAGGGGACACCGGGGGGACACCGGGGGGACACCGGGGGCCTCACAGGACCCACCTCAGGCGGCCGCAGCCCCTCCAGGCCCCCGTCCAGTGCCTGCCTGAGGCCGCTGTTGATCTGCTTGATGCGCTGAACCTGTGGGGATTGATCAGGGATTGATTGGGGATTGATCGGGGATTGGGAGGGGATTGATTGGGGATGGAGCGGGGACTGATTGGGGATGGAGCGGGGAAGGATCGCGGATTGATTGGGGATTGACCGGGGATGGATCGGGGATTGATCGAGGGTTGGGCAGGGGTCCCCGGGGTGGTTTTTTGGGGTGCGTTTGGCCTGTCCCGGGGAGGGATCATGTCCCTGATCAGGGATAGATCAGGGACAGATCAGGGGCGGATCAGGGTTGGGGCAGGGGTCCCCATGGCGGTTTTGGGGTGTGGTTGGGCTGTCCCAGGTGTGCCCCACCCTCACCTGCCGTTTGAGCGCCACCAGCTGGCAGTCGAGCTGCCGCAGGGCCCGCGCGCCCAGGTCGGGGTTCGCCGTCACCTCGGCCACGTCCTCGCGGCTCAGGCGCATCCCGCGGGGGGGGCGGCGCCGCTGCCGCGCCGGGGGGTGGTGCCGGTACTGCGGCTCCTTGCGCGGGCCCGCCTTGGCCAGGCACGGCTAAAGAGGCGTTAATTGGGCACGTTCGTTAATTAGCTCAGGGGATAGAATTGGTTATGGCTGGGGAAACCCCCTGAGAATTCACCTCTCCCTCCCCCCCCCCCCCCCCCCCCAACTGGAACTTGGTACGTTCCGGCCCGGCGCTGCTCTCCCCGACCCCCCCAGCAGGGGGCGCCACCTCTGCCCCATTTTTGGGGGTTTTCCCCCAATTTTTGGGGTCCCCAGATCCACCCTCAGCTCCTCCACGTTGTTTTCAGGGTTTCCCCCCATTGCCAAAGATTCCCCCAAATTTTGGGGGCCCCACACCATCTTTAGTTTCTCCTCCCTCCTTATCTTCAGGGATTCACCCCCATTTTGGGGGGGTCTGGCTCCATTTTGAGGGGGTTCCCTCTTTTCCTCACCCCGCTCTTGAAACCCACCCCCCAAATTTCACCCTGTGACCGCCCCGAGCCCCCCAAACCCCCCCTGAGCCCCCCAAATCCCCCTGAGCCCCCCAACCTCTTTTTTGGGGTCCGCGGGCTCCAGGTCCCCCTCGGGGCTCGGTCGGGGCTCGTCGGTCTCGTCATTGCTGGGGGGGAAGGGGGGAGAGGGGGTTTGGGGTTTTGGGGGTTCAGGGTGGGATTTTGGGGTTCTGGGGAGGTTTTTGAGGAGGTTTTGGGGGTTTAGGGTGGATTTTGGGGAAGTTTTTGGGGGGTTCAGGGTGCGATTTTGGGTTTTTGGGGTAGATTTAGGAAAGTTTTAGGAAGGTTTTTGGAGAGATTTTGTGTGGATTTTGGGGAGGTTTTAGGAAAGTTTTTGGGGTGGATTTTGGAAAGTTTTGGGGGAGGTTTTGGGTAGGTTCAGGGTGGATTTTGGGGAAGTTTTAGGAAGGTTTTTGAGGAGGTTTTTGGGAAGTTTTAGGAAGGTGTTTAGGAAAGTTTTTGGGGGCTCAGGGTGGATTTTGGGAAGGTTTCAGGAAAGTTTTTGGGGAAGTTTCGGGGGAGGCTTTAGGAAAGTTTTAGGAAGGTTTTTGGGGAGGTTTTAGGGAAGTTCTAGGAAGGTTTTTGAGGAGCTCTTGGGGGAGATTTTTGGGAATGTTCAGGATGGGATTTTAGGGAGATTTTAGGAAGGTTTTTGGGAAGTTTCAGGAGAGGTTCTGGGGAGGATTTTAGGGAAGTTTTGGCAGGTTTTGGGGTATGTTTGGGGTCCCAGGATGCACCTCGGGTCCCGTACCTGTCGTCGCGGTCGCGCCGCCCCAGCAGCCGCCGCGCCTGCCGGTCCATGACGCTGGTGCGGGACCGCGTCTTCTTCCAGGAGTAATAGTACTTGACCAGGCTGGGGATCAGCTTGTCGGGCAGCTGGGGGCACACAGGGGGCTTAGGGGGGGTTTGGGGGGGTTTTGGGGGGGTTTTGGGGTGCTTGGGTCTCAGGGATGGGGTGAGAAATAAAGGAAGGAGTCACCCCTATAAATGGGGAGGAGAAAGTGCAGGAAGACCCCTGAAATCCCCCACAAAAATGGGAGAAAACCCCTAAAAATGGAGCAGCAGGAACTTCTAGAAATGACAAAGGAGGAAATGGCAAAGAAATCCTAAAGATTGAGGGGTCAGGACCCCCAAAATCAGCAGAGAAACCCCAAAATTGGGCGGGAGGTACCACCTGGTGGGGGTGAGTGGGGGGGGACAGCAGAGGGTGGGATGTACCATTTGCTGGGGGGGGGGTGGCACCCCGTTATCTCCAAGAGGGTCCTGTGACCCCCCCGACCCCCCAAACCTCCCTGTGGGAGCAATAACACCTTCCAAAAACCCAAAAATCCCCCAAAACATTAAAAACCAGCCCCAAAAATAAAAAAAAAAAAAAACAGCCCCAAAAAAACAAAAATCAGCCCCAAAAATTCCCTGGTTGGGACTGGATCCAACCCTGCTGAGTGAGGGGGTTCTGTCCCCCCAGTGCCCCTCCCCAGGGGGGTCTTGGGTCCCTTTTGGGGTCTCTTTTTGGGCCTCTGGAGTCCCTTTTGGGGTCCCTTTTGGGGTTTTTGGGGTCCCTTTTGGGGTCCCTTTTTGGGGTTTTTGGGGTCCCTTTTGGGCTCTCACCATCTGCTGGACGCGGGCGAAGCTCCTGCCGTGGGGGTCAGGGGGTTCTGCCCCCCATTGCCCCCAGCCCAGGGGGTTTTGGGGCCCCACTTGGGGATTTTGGGGTCCCTTTTGGCCCTCACCATCTGCTGGATGCGGGCGAAGCTCTTGCCGTGGCAGCTGAAGGCCTGCTCGAACAGCACCTTGTCCTCCACCGTCCACTCGTCCGGGAACGGGGTGAAGTTGGCCAGGTCAGCCAGGGACTTCTCCACGTCGTGCTTGTGCCACAGCAGCATGCCCAGCGCCTGGCAGGGCCACGGGGGCAGCCAGGGGCGTCAGGGGGTGTCAGGGACATCCGGGGGGTCAGGGGGGGATTTGGGGGGGCAGGAGGGAGTTTAGGAGCACTTGGGGGGGTCAGAAAGGGATTTAGGGGGGTCAGGAGGGGATTAATGGGCACCCCAAGGGGTCAGAAAGGGATTTGGGGGGCTCAGGAGGGGATTTGGGGGGGTTGGGGGGTTTTGGGGCTCAGTACCTGCTCGATGTTGTAGCCGTGCTTGTCCTTGGCCATGGCGATGTACCTGTCCACTGGGGGGGTTTGGGGGGTCAGGGGGGTTTTAGGGGGTTAGAGGGGAATGAGAGGGGTTTTGGGGGGTTTTGGGGGGGAGGGAGAGGGGATTTGGGGGGGGTTTGGGAGGTAAAGGAAGAGTTAAGGGGGTAGAAAGGGGGTTTGGGATGGTTGGAGGAGGGCAAAGGGGAGGTGCTGGGGGCACCAGGGGGTGCTGGGGATACCAGGGGGTGCTGGGGGCACCAGGGGGTGGGTGCCCCCCCCGATCCCCCCCTCCCACACAGGGGTACCCCGGGGTGGGTCGGGGGTCTCACGTTTGGCGTCGGACACGCAGTGGTTGGGGGCCCACACCAGCATCCCCTTGAGCTCCTTGTTGCTGTAGCGAGCGGGGCTCTCTGGGGAGGGGGCACAATGGGGAGGGGTCTCAGGGTGTGGGGGGGACACCCCCAAACCCCCCCTGAGCCCCCCAGACCCCTCCCCAAATCTCCGTACCTGGTTTGCAGTCGGGAATCACCGCCTGGTAATCGGCGCCCACGCGGATCATGCTGTCTGTGGGGTCACCGGGGGTCACCGGGGGGGCCGCACCGACCCCTCCTCACTCCCGGGGGGCTGCGGGGGTCGCGGCCGAGCCCCCTCCCCAGCGCCACGGAACAAAGCTGTGGCCGCGCACACGCGGGCGCCCGGGGACAATGGGGACGGGGCTTTGTTCCCCCCCAGTGTCCCCGTGTGCGCCCCCCACCCAACGGAACGCTGGGGGGGCGTCAGGGGGTGCCAGCAGTGCCGCCCCCTCCCCAAATGAACACCGGACATCCCCGGGGGGGTTGTTGGGGTGGGGGTGTCCTGGGGATGGGGGGCTCGCAGGTTTAATTTATTTTATTTAATTTTATTTAATTTTATTTTGGGGGGGGGGGGTCACTCACCGTGGCCGTGCTCGTCCTCGCTGGCCTCGTCCTCGGAGTGGGGGGGTCCCGGTGCGCCCCCCCCCGCCTTGGCGCGGCTGCGGGACAGGATCCCCGAGGGCTTCTCCATCACCGCCGGCATCGCCCGGAGCCCCCCGAGCCCCCCGGGGGTCCCGCACGGGGAGGGGGCTCAGCCCCGGTGCCCCCCCCTCACCAAACCGCCCCGACCCGAGCGCGGGGATTTGGGGAGGGGGCGTGGGGAGGGGGCGGGGGAAGGAGGATGCGGGGCGGACCCGAGGGTCCCTCCCCCGGTAGGAGCGGGGCAGAACCGGGGGGGGTTCCCGGGGAGGGGTCCCGGTGCTGGGGGGGTCCCGCCGGGGGTCCCGAGCCCGCACAAAGCGCCCGCGGCCGCCGCCGCCGCCTCCCGGTGCTAAAGTAGTTCCAGCTCCGCGGCCTCAGCACGGCCCCGCCGCCCCCCGTACCCCTCCGCGGGCCGCGGGGAACCGGGAGGGAACGGGGGGCAATGGGGGGAACGGGGGAACCGGGAGGGAACCGGGGGATCGGGGGGGATCGGCACGGGGGTTCGGCACCGGCACCCCCGCAGGGCCTGGGGGGACAAAGGGCCGGGGGCAGCGGGGGCATAAAGGGGAAGGGGGAGTCGGGGGGCTTTGGGGTTTGTCCCCCCATGTGGGGTTTGGGATTTATCCCCACATGGATCTGGGGTCTGTCCCCGTGTGGGTCTGGGGTCTGTCCCTGTTTGGGGCTGTCCCCATGTGGGGCTGGGGTCTGTCCGGGTGTAGGATCTGTCCCTATTTAGGTGTGGGGTCTGTCCCTGTGGGTCTGGGGTGCCCATGGGGATCCCCATCTCCATCACACTCTGTGGGGCTGGAGTCTGTCCCCCTGTGGGAGTGGGGTTTGTCCCCACATGGATCTGGGGTCTGTCCCCCTGTGGGTCTGTCCCCATGTGGGGTCTGTCCCCATATGGGTCTGGGGTCTGTCCCCATGTGGGATCTGTCCCCATATGGGTCTGGGGTCTGTCCCCATGTGGGTCTGTCCCCATGTGGGATCTGTCCCCATATGGGTCTGGGGTCCGTCCCCATGTGGGTCTAGGGGCGCATGGGGATCCCCCCCTCCATCCCACTCAGTGGGGCTGCCCCACATCCCCCATCACCCCCTTCCTTCTGGGGGTGCCCCACTGGGTCCTGTGGGGTGACCCCATTGCGGGAGGCTTTGGGGCTGGATCCGAGCTATGGGGTGGGCTATGGGGGCCAGGTTATGGGGTGGCTGAAGGCTGTGGGGCTGGATCAGAGCTGTGGGGCAGCGCTATGGGGTGGGCTGAGACCCCTAAGTCGGGGCCGTGGGGCAGCCCAAGGGCCTTGGGGCCAGGCTGTAGGGCTGGCTTGTGGGGCAGGGCTATGGGGTGGGCTGAGGGCTATGGGGCAGGTGTGTGGGGCAAACTGGAGTCTGTCAGTCCATACTGGGGCCGGTTTATGGCCATACCGGGTCTGTGGGTCCGCTTTAGGGCCGTACGGAGTCTATAGAGCCGGTTTAGGGCCGTACCAAGCTCTGTGGGGCCGTACCGAGTTTGTGGGGCCAGTTTAGGGCCGTACCGGGTCTGTAGGGCCAGTTTAGGACCGTACCGGGTCTGTAGGGCCGGTTTAGGACCGTACCGGGTCTGTAGGGCCGGTTTAGGGCCATACCGGACTCCGTGGGACCGTGCCCGGTCCGTGGTGCCCGTTTAGGACCGTACCGGGCTCTCCGCGCCCCCCGCTCCCACAATGGCGGCCGCGCTCCCCTCAGC
This sequence comes from Ammospiza maritima maritima, assembly GCA_036010785.1. NCBI lineage: Eukaryota > Metazoa > Chordata > Aves > Passeriformes > Passerellidae > Ammospiza > Ammospiza maritima. The sequence continues at coordinate 295,914 of CM069700.1, read as the reverse complement.
GCACTGGGCGTGGCCTCCCGCGCTCCCGCCCTTTCTGATCTCAGCCAATCAGCGCCGAGCTTCCTTCGCGCCCCGCGCCGCTGCCACGCGCTGCTCCCCCCCGCCCTTCCCGCTCCGCTTCTGCGCACGCGCGGCGGCCTCGCCCGCGCCACAGCCCCCATGGCCCCGCCCCTTTCTCCCATCGCGCCGGCGCATTGGCCGCCGGCTGCCGGCTCGCGCGCTCGGCGCTCCGCCCCCTTTCCCCCCCCCTTATAAATAGCGCGCCCCCCGCGCGCGCCCCCTCAGACCCTCCGCGCTCCCCGCGCCGTGAGGAGCCGCCGGCGCCGCCATTATGGGGGTGAGCGGGGCCGCGCCGCGCCCGGGGGGGCTTGGCCTGAGGGGAAACAGAGCGGGGGTGGGGCCTGCGAGGCGCCGCTGAGCGGATTGGGGGCCGGCCGAACGGGCGGAGGGGTCACCGCGAGGGGACGCGGGAGTTCCGTGAGGGAATTTGGGGTCGTCTGAGGGGCTGGGAGGTCACAGCGAGGCCTCACGGGGGTTCCGTGAGGGCATTTGGGACCGTCCCAAAGGATGGGGAGACTCTTTAGGATGCTACAGGGCTGCCGTGAGGGGACTGGGGGCTCCTGTGTGGAGATTTGGGACTTTCCGTGAGTTTTTGGGGTTGTTTGAGGTCATTTGGGGCTGCTTGTGACTCCGAGCGGTCTGGATGCTGCTGTGAGGAAATTGGGATTATCGGAGGCTCTTGGAGCTCCTGTGAAGGTTTTTGGACCTTTCGTGAGAATTTGAGGTTCCCACGGTGAAGTGTGGGATTTTCTGAGTGAATTTGGGGCTGTTAGAAAAGGTTTGAGGTTGTGTAAAGAGAGTTGTTCAGGACTCGAGAGGATTTAAGGGGGATTTGGGGATCTCTGAGTTGAATTTGGGACTCTGATTCCCCAGACACTTCACATCCTGTCCCATCCAACCCTGCCGAAAAATTTCCACATTTTCCCCCCAAAATAACCCTAAAGTAGCAATTTTAGCATCCACATCCCAGCCAGCAGCAGGTGGTGGCTGCTCCAACCCCAAAACCACTTTAGTTCCCCCCAAACCCACTGATAAATGTGATTTGGAGGGACATTTACCCTGTCCCTGTCCCCATCCCACTGCTTTTCCTGTCAAATCTTTAATTTTGGATGCATTTCACTCGATTTTTTGGTGCTAAACTCAGGAATCCCAGTCCCTCTGTGGAGATTTGGACGGATCCCAGCGGGATATTTCATTTTGGGTGAAATCAGCCACGTTTTTAGTGCCAGTCTCCTCAAATTTGGGGAAAACCGCTCCATGGTGGCTGCTGTCACCTCCTTGTCCCACCTAAAATGCCCAAGGTTTTAGAGTAGAAACTCTTGAAAGTGCATCACCAACACTCACTGAAAATTCACCACTTATTTTATCCTTAAAATCCTTTTTTCTCCCAAAATTTTAGGGCAAAACCCCTTCAAAGTGCAGCAATACCCCA
>CM069700.1:253727-294222 GCA_036010785.1 Ammospiza maritima maritima | reverse complement strand
TCACCCCCCTTTTCCACACCTCTACGGGGGCAGAGCCACGGGGGGCGTGGCCGGGCGTGGCCCCACCCCTTTCCCAGGCCCCTACGGGGTCGGGGCGGCGCGGGGCGGGGCCGGGCGTGGCACGGGCGCGGCCGCGGCCTTGCGGGCCAGCTTGGCCAGCAGCGGGCTGTGCGGGGTGGCGCTGCCGCAGGTGCGCCAGTGTGCGCGTCCTGGCTCTCGGCCGTTGCCGCCGCACTCCTCGCACACGTAGAGCTTGGCCCCGGCGCTCCTTGTAGCCGTAGCGCTGCGCCACGCCGTGGATCTTGCGCAGGTGCGACTCCAGCGAGCAGCGCTGCGTGAAGGCCTTGTCGCAGAGCGAGGCACTTGTACGGACGGACGCCTGGACAGAGGGACGGGGGGACAGCGACACGTTGTGACACCGGCACACCTGGGCAGGGGACGCGGCCTTGTCGCAGAGCGAGCGCCTGCACGGACGGACACCCGGACAGGGGGGACACTGGGGGACAGGTGACACGTGGGGACGTGGACGGTGAATGGGGGACAGGGCCCTTGTCGCGCAGGGAGCGCCTGTACAGACGGACAGGGGGACATTGGGGACACAGGGCGTTGTCACACAGCACACCTGGACAGGGCACGAGGTGTCGTTGAAAACTTTCCCCACCCCATTCCCACCTGTCCCAATCCCGTTCCCGTCCCGTTCCGTCCCGCTCTCACCGGTGCGGGTCCGCACGTGGCGCTTGAGGTCGAAGGTGTCGTTGAACATTTCCCCGCCCCAGTTTTGCTCATTCCAGCCCCGTTCCCTCCCGTTCCCGTCCCGTTCCGTCCCGCTCTCACCGGTGTGGGTGCGCACGTGGCGCTTGAGGTCGAAGGTGTCGTTGAAGCCCTTGCCGCAGTAGGGGCACCGGTGCCGCTTCACCTCGCTGTGGCACTTGAGGTGCCGGTTCAGCATCCGCTGGAAGCCGAAGCTCTTGTGGCACACGGGGCACGAGAAGAGCTCGGAGCCCCCCGGGACCCCCCGCGGCCACCGGGACCCCCACGGGGACCCCCCCGGCCAGGGGCAGCCCCGGGGGCAGGGGGGCGCCCAAAGGGCCCGAGGGGACCTGAGAGAGAGGGGAGGAAAGGGTTAAATGGGGGGGGGGGACATCCCTTGGGTCCCCCCGGTTTATGGGGAGAGCCCTGATTTTGGGGACCCCCCCCCAAAAAGCCGTGAGGGGCCGCCCACCCTGGGCACCCCCAACTTTGGGGACCCCCAGCCCACCTTGGTGACCTCCATGGATTTTGGGGACCACCCCCCCCCAAAATTGGGGACCCCCAGTTTTGGAGACCCCCCCCCCCAATCAGGACCCCCCCATCACAGAGAACCCCCCAGTCCCAGGGACCGCCCACCTTGGGCACCCCCAATTTTGGGGACCCCCTCCCCCCCCCAGTTTCGGCACACCTCAATTTCGGGGACCCCCCAGTTTGAGCACCCCCAATTTTGGGTACCCCCCCCACATTTTGAAGACCCCCAGTCTCAGCCTCCCTCCGCATGTTGAGCCCCCCCCAGTTCACTTTCTCCCCCCCCCATCCTTTCAGGACCCCCCCAGATTTGGGGTCCCCCCCCCAGATTTGGGGTCCCCCCCCTTTACCTTTCCTTGGGGTGCAGGAAGGGCCCGGGGGGGGGCGCGGGGGGGCAGCGTCATGTCCAGGGGGGACGCGGGGGCCTCGCCCACGGCCGGCTCGGGGGTCCCTGCGCAGGGGGCAGCCCCCCAAACAGACTGGGGACGGGGGGGCGCGGCTTCAGGGGGAGCCCTGAACCCCCAAACCCCCCTCCCCAAAATGGGATACCTCCAGAAAACCCCCCCAAAAATCACCCCAAAAATAATCGGGAAACCCCAAACCTGAGCCGACCCCCCCTCCCCAAATCCGACCCCCCCCCCTCCCAAAAATGGGATTCCTCCAAAAACCCCCCCAAAAATCACCCCAAATGTGACACCCCCTCCCCAAAATGGATCCCTCAAAAAAAAAACCCCCAAGATCACCCCAAATGTGACCCCCCCCCCCCGTTCCCAAATCCGACCCCACAATGGGGACACCCCAAACCTGACCCGAGCCCCCCCAAAAAACGGGATCCCCTCAAAAAAACCCCCCAAAAATCACCCCAGAAATCATCGGGAACCCCAAATTTGACCCCCCCCCCCCCCCCCCCCAAATCCGACCCCCACAATGGGGACACCCCAAACGTGCCCCCCCCCTCCCGCCCCCATGACGGGAGGAGGATTTGGGGGCCCCTCCCCCGCTCCCCTCCCCCGCCCTTTTGGGGTTCCCCGGACTCGGTCGGGCGGCTCCGGCCGCGACACCCCAAATTACAGCCCCGAGTGACGCCCCAAATTACAGCCCCAAATTACAGCCCCAAATTAGGGGTTTCCGGCGGGTGGCGCCCGCGTGGGCCCGGGGGGGGGGGACGCCACCCCACCCCACCCCCCCCTTGGGGACACGGGCGACACCCAAAAATCCCCTCCCCCACCCAGGCAGGCAGCCCAAAAACTCCCCAAAATCACCCCTAAAATCACCCCAAAATCCTCCCCCCAAAACCCCCCAAAATCACCTCAAAATCCTCTCCGGATGTCCAAACCCTCAACCCAGAATCTCCCCAAAATCCTCCCCCAAAACCCCCTAAAATCACCCCAAAATCCTCCCCTGAATCCCCTCCCAGACACCCCAAAATCCTCCCCTGAATCCCCCAAAATCACCCCAAAATCCTCCCCAAACCCTCCCGGGTGTTCAAACCCCCACCCCAAAAAGGGTCTGGGGGTCTGGACACCCCAAAATCCTCGCTGACCCCCCCCCCGTCCCAGAGTTTGGGTGGGATTTTGGGGCCTGAACCCCAAATTTGGGGATGCCCCTGGAGGGGAAGGGGGTTGCCCCAAAACCTCCAAAATTGGGGTCCCTGAAACTCCTGGACCCCCAAAAATTCCGGAATTCTTTGGTCCTTCCGCACACCTCCAAAACATTTGGGATACCCCAAAAATTCCTGGGACCCCCAAACCCTGACACCGCCCCCCCCCAAATTCTGGGGTCCCTGCAAACACCTGGAAACCCCCAAATTCCTGACACAACCACCCAAATTCCTGAGCCCCCCCAAAATTCCTGAATCCCCCCAAATTCCTGGATCCCCCCAAAATTCCTGTGCCCTCCGAAATTCTTGAGCCCCCCCAAATTTCTGAGTCCCCCAAATTCCTGGGTCCCTCTGGACACCTGGTCCCCCCTAATTCCCTAAATCCCCCCAAATCTCATCTCCCAATGGATCCCAATGCCCCCAAATCCCTGGGGCCCCCCCAAATCCTTTTGCCCAATGGATCCCGACCCCCCCGAGCCCCCCCAGATGCCCCCCAGATGTTGCCCCCCGTACTGGGCACGTAGATCTCAGCGCGCTGCTCGTCCGGGAGCTCGCTCCAGTTGCGCTTGGCCGTGGCCACCAACCGGCTTCTTCACCAGGAACGCGCGCGGCATGGCCGGGACGGTGGATCCCTGATCACGATCGATCCCCAATGGATCCTGATGGATCCCGATGGATTCTGATGGATCCCGATTGATCCCAGTGGATCCCGATGGGTTCTGATGGATCCTGGTTGATCCCAATGGATCCTGATTGATCCCAGTGGATCCCGATGAGTTCTGATGGATCCTGGTTGATCCCGATGGATCCTGATTGATCCCAGTGGATCCCGATGGGTACTGATGGATCCTGGTTGATCCCAATGGATCCTGATTGATCCCAGTGGATCCCGATGGGTTCCGATGGATCCTGATTTATCTCAATGGATTCTGATGGATTCTGATTAATCCCGATTGATCCCGATGGATCCCAATGGATTCTGATCAAACCAGATTGATCCCAGTGGATCTCAATGGATCGCGATGAATTCTGATTGATTCTTATAGATGCTGATGGATCCTGATTGATCCCAATGGATCCCCAACCCCGGCCAATTTCTCCTGATGGATCCTGATGGATCCCCTGATCCCGATGGATCCCCTGGTTGATCCCAATGGATCCCCCCAATCCCTCCACAGGATCCTCAGTCAGGTTCGATGCGGATTCCCGTTGGCTTTGATCCCAGATCCGGAGTGTTTGGTCAATATCCGCAGCCAATCCCAAATCCTCGTTTAATTTTGGTGCTGGATCCCAAAGATTTGGTCACTATCAGCAGCAAACCCCAGATCTTTGGTGGGTTTTGATCACGGATCCTGAGGATTTGGGTGATTTCAGCTCCCGGTCGGGTTTGGTGCTGGATCCCCAATTCTGCCAGATCCCGGTGCTCCGGAGGATCCCGGATTTGGGCTCAGATCCCGGGGATTGGGGCAAGTTCCGGTGCCTGATCCCGGTCTGATGTCACTACCACAATCCGCTGTCACCGCTGTCACCGCTGTCCCCACCCGCCGTCCCCACCCGCTGTCACACCGGTGTCACCGGTGCCACCGGCCCCGCTCCGCCCCCTCAGCACCGGGGCCGGCTGTCCCGGGGCTGTCCCGGCTCTGCCGTCCTGGTGCCGGTCCCGGCTCTGTTATCCCGGTCCCGGCTCTGTTATCCCGACTGTCCCGGTGCAGTCCCGGTGTTATCCTGGTTATGCTGTCCCGGTTCTGTTATCCCGGTCCGGGTTCTGTTATCCCGGTCCCCGGTTCTGTTATCCCAGTCCCGGTTCTGTTATCCCGGTCCGGGTTCTGTTATCCCAGTCCCGGTTCTGTTATCCCGGTCCCGGTTCTGTTATCCCGGTCCGGGTTCTGTTATCCCAGTCCCGGTTCTGTTATCCCGGTCCCGGTTCTGTTATCCCAGTCCCGGTTCTGTTATCCCGGTCCTGGCGCTGTTATCCCGACTGACCCGGTGCTGTCCCGGCTCTGCTGTCCCGGTTGTGCTGTCCCGGTTCTGTTATCCCGGTGCCAGCTCTGTTATCCTGGTTGTGCTGTCCCAGTCCCGGTAGTGCTGTCCCGGTCCTGTCCCGGAGCTGTCCCGGTGTTGTCCCGGTCCCAACAGTGCTGTCCCGGTCCTGTCCCAGTCCTGTCCCGGTCCCGGCAGCGCTGTCCCGGTGCCGGCGGTGCCGTCCCAGCCGCTCCGCTCCGTTCCGTTCCGTGCCGAGCCGCGCGGTGCCGGTGCCGGTGCCGGCGGTGCCGCCCCGCCGCGCGTCCCCCGTCCCGCCCCGCGCTGCTGTCCCGGACCGGTTCCGCCGGTCGGGCCGGGCCGCGCCGCAGCCGGAGCCGGTCGGGCGGGCGCCGCTTGGGAAATAACGGGGGAGCCCCCGCCCCGGCCCGGGGACAGCGGGGACGGCACCGGGGCGGGGGACAGCGGGGGGACACATCGGGGACACCACTGGGACACATCGGGGATGGCCAGCGGGGCGGGGGACATGAGGGACACTGGGGACATTGGGACATGGGGACATCGCAGGACGCGGAAGGGCATTTGGGGACATTGGGGCTCGGGGACATGGGGACATTGGGGACATCGAGGGGCGCCTGGGGACAGCAGGGACACGGGTGGGAATTTGGGGACACGAGGACTTTGGGGACAGAGGGACAGAGGGACATGGGATGTTGTGCTGAGGGACGTGGGGACATCGGGGACGGGGACATGAAGACTTTGAGGACGCGGGGACAGAGGGACAACGAGGACAGAGGGACACAGCGACGGCGCTGTCGCCGGGACCAGGGGGTGTCCGAGGTCACCTGGAGAGAGCGGGGGGGGTCACGGCACGCCCGTGTCACCACGGGGGGGTGTGACCTGCGCCCCCCCCCCTCCCTCGGTCCGCTTGGTGCGGCCGGGGCGGGTCCCCGGTAACCCCGAGGAGCGGCGGGGCCGGGAGCGCGGCCGGTCCCACCGGAGCGGGGGGGGGGACACGGGGGGGGACACGGGGGGGACACTGGGGGGACATTGGGAACATGGGGGGGGACACGGGGGGGGACATTGGGAACATGGGGGGGGGGACACGGGGGGGTCAGGGGTCCTGTAGGCTCCCAAGGGGGCTCTGGGGGTCCATAGGGGCCCCCCAAGCAGCCTGTGGGTAACCCCGCCCCTTACTGCGTGACTCTACATTAAATATGACGTCACCAATCCCGCCTGTGACATCACCGGGGAGGGACGGAAGCCTGCGGGGGCGGAGGGGAGCGCTGTGACGTCACAACCGGTCCCGCCGCCGCTTCCCCGGACATCGCGGGGGCGTGCGTGACGTCACGGACCGAGGGGGCGGGTTGCTGTGACGTCACGGCGCTCCCGGCAGCCCCCGCGGCCATGGCGGGGGGGGGTCCCTGGGCCCGGCTCGCCGGCCGCGCTCGCGCCCCCCGCGCCCCCCCGCCCTGCGCCGGCCCCGCCCCTCCGCACGTCATCAGGTGTGCGACGGAGAGAGAGGGGCGGGGCGGGGGCTGGGGGAGTTTGGGGTCATTTGGGGGAAATTTGGGATATTTGGGTGTGATTTGGGGTCCCTTGAGGGCGTTTTGGGGTCCCTGGGGATGATCTGGGGTCACTTGAGGAGAATTTGGGGTCCCTTGAGAGGAATTTGGGGTCCCTTGAGTGGATTTTGGGCTCCCTGGGTGTGATTTGGGGTGCCTTGAGGCAAATTTGAGGTCCCTTAGGGAGAATTTGGGATCTTTGGGTGTGATTTGTGGTTCCTTGAGGGGAATTTGGCGTCTCTTCAGTGGAATTTTTGGTCCCTGGGGGTAATTTGGGGTCTCTTAAGGGGAATTTGGGTCCCCTTAAGGGGAATTTGGGGTCCCTTGCGGAGAATTTGGGCTCCCTGGGTGTGATTTGGGGTCCCTTGAAGGGATTTTGGGGTATTTGGGTGTGATTTGGGGTCGCTGGGGATGATTTGAGGTCTCTTGAGTGGAATTTGGGATCCCAGGGTGTGACTGGGGGGTCCCTCGGGGGGAACGTGGGGCGCCTGGGTGTGACTTGAGGTCACCTGGGGTGGGTTTGGGGGCGCCTGGGAGGAATTTGGGATATTTGGGTGCGATCTGGGGTCCCTCGATGGGAATTTGGCGTCCCTGGGGATGATTTGGGGTCCCTTGGGGAGAATTTAGGGGGCGCTTGATGGGAATCTTTGGTCTCTGCCGGGCCCGTTCGGGGTCCCCCGTGTTGAGGGAGGGTCCCCCGTGTTGGGTGGGGGTCCCTCCCTCCCCCTGACCCCCTCGCCCCGTCCAGGCGGAGCTGCTGCTGCTGCTGCTCGATTCCCCCGCCGCTCCCCGGAGCGCTCCCCGCTTGGGGCCGATCCCGGTGCCGACGGGCCCGGTTGGGACCCCCGGGGCCGCTCTGCTGGCGCTGCTCTCGGAGCCCGGCCCGGGCCCGCCGCGCTCCCTCCTGCTCGTGGCCGCGCTCTCGGTGCTCGCGGCCCGCGGGGACCGCGCGGGGCTGGCGGCGCTGGCGGCGCTGCTGCGGCGCCCGGGAACGGCGGCGGCGGCCCCGGCGGCGGCGGCCGAGTGCGAGCGGGAGCTGCGGCGGATCGCGGCCGCCGCCGGGAGAGCCGGGGGCACCGGGGGGCACCGGGAACCCCCCCGAGATCCCTGGGAGCCCCGGGAACATCGGGAGCCCCGGCACCGGCACCGGGGGCACCGGGGGGCACCGGGCGGGGCTGCCCCCGCGCTGCAGCCGCTGCTGCTGCTGAGGGCGGAGGGGGCGGCAGGTGAGTGGGGGGGGGGGGGGTCCCAGTATGGACTGGGAAGGTCCCAGTAAGGACCAAGAGTGTCCCAGTAAGGACTGGGAAGGTCCCAGTGGGTCCCAGTAAAGTCTGAAGGGATCCCAGTCGGTCCCAGTATGGACTGAGGGGTCCCAGTGGGTCCCAGTAAGAGTTGGGAGCGTCCTGTGAGGGTCCCAGTGGGTCCCAGTAAGGACTGGGAAGGTCGCAGTGTGTCCCAGTAAGAGTTGGGAGGGTCCCAGTAAGGATTGGAGGGTCCCAGTGGGTCCCAGTAAAGTCTGAAGGGATCCCAGTCGGTTCCCAGTATGGACTGAGGGGTCCCAGTGGGTCCCAGTAAGGACTGGGAGGCTCCCAGTGGGTCCCAGTAAGGGTTATGAGGATCCTGGTCGGTCCCAGTAAGAGTTGGGAGAATCCCAGCGTGTCCCAGTAAAGTCTGAAGGGCTCCCAGTATGGACTGGGAGGGGGACCAGTCAGTCCCAGTAAGGGCTATGAGGATCCTGGTCGGTTCCTAGTGAGGTTTGGGGGGTCCCAGTAAGGACTGGGGGGGTTCCCAGTGTGTCCCAGTAAGGACTGGGAGAGTCTCAGAGGCTCCCAGTAAAGTCTGAAGGGGTCCCAGTAAGGACTGGGAGGGTCCCAGTGGGTCCCAGTAAGGACTGGGAAAGTTGAGGGTAAAGTTTCGGGCATCCCAGTAAGGACCGGGAGGGGCCCTGGTCAGTCCCAGTGAGGGTTGGGGTGTCTCCAGTGGGTCCCAGTAAGGACTGGGAGCCCCCCCGACCCCTGGTCCCTCCCCCCCCAGACCCAGCGGATCCCTGGGGAGAGGCGGGGCTGGATCCGGGTGAGTGCAGAGACCCCAAATCCCAGAGACCCTCCCCAAATCCCTGGGGACCCCCCCCTCAAATCCCCGGGAACTCCCTCAAAATCCCAGGAACCCCCCAGTCCAAGACCCCTCCCCAGGGACCTCCAAATTCCAGGGACCCCCCCCCCCTCAAATCCCAGGGGACCCCTCCCCAAATCCCAGACTCCCCCAGGACCCCAAAAATGCCGGGACCCCTCCCCAGATCCCAGGGATTCCCCCCCTTTGGAGCTCCCCCCAAACCCTCGAGACCCTCCTCATTTCAACCCCCTGCAAATCCCCGGGACCCCCCCCCCAAAATCCCAAACACCTCCCGGACCCCCAAATCCCAGGGGACCCCCCCAGGATTCCCCCCTCTTTAAAATCCCAAACACCTCCCGGACCCCCAAATCCCAGGGACCCCCCCAGGATTCCCCCCTCTTTGGGACCCCCCCCCCATTTCAATCCCCTGTAAATCCCAGAGACACCCCCCCACCAAAACCCACCCCCCCCCCCAGGACCCCCAAATCCCAGGGGACCCCAAATCCCAGGATTTCAGGGACCCCTCCCAAATCCCAAACGCCCCCAGGACCCCCAACCCCCCCCACGATTCCCCCCCATTTCAGTCCCACCCCCCATTTCTAACGCCCCCTCCCCTTCCCCCCCCTCCAGGCTTTGCCTTCGGCCTCGCCCCCCCCGCCCGGGCCCAGCTCCTTCATCTCCCCCGTTCCGGTGCCGGGGGGGGGGGTCCCGGGAGCCCCCCCGGTTTTGGCGTGCGCGGACCCGGCCCCGGTGCAGGCGGCGCTGCTGGGGGGGGGGTCTCGGCGCGGGGGGGCTCCGCGATTGGCGGCGCTGGCGCTGCACCCCGCGCTGCCCCCCCCCCTGCGCCTCTTCTTCCTCCTCTGCCTCCTCCAGGGCGGGGGGCGTCAGGGGGGGGACCCCCAAACCCCGCCCCGCCCCCCCCCCCCTCGCGGAGCTGCCCCCCCATTTGGCGGCCGCGCTGTTCCCGGGGGGGGGCGGCGGCACCGGGGACCCCCCCGAGCTCTTCCTGCCCCGTTTCGAGGCGGCCGCGGCGCTTTGCGACCCCCCCCAAACTGTCCCGGGAGGGGCTGCAAAGAGACCCCCGACCCCCCCCCAAATAATCATCCCGGGGGGCCGCGAGTGGCTCTGGGGGCAGGTGGAGTTTTTGGGGGGGGGTCCCCCCGATTTGTTCTGCCGGGCCGTTCTCTCCTATTGCCGCCGTTTCGGGGGGGTCCCGGGGGGGGATTTGGGGGTCGCGGCTCAGCGGTTATTGGGGGGGGGTCACCCCGCGGCCCCCCCGCACCTGCTGGAGCTGGCCAAGGTTTTGGGGGGGTCTCTGGGGGGGGCGCTGATGGCGCAGGTGCTGCGGGCGCCCCCGCCCCCCCCCCGGCTCCCCCCAGCTCCGCGCGGTGCTCAGGGTGCTGCGGGACCCCCCCGCGACCCCTCCCCAAATTCTGCCGCAGCTCCGGGGGTACCTGCGGAGGGCGCTGGCGGCCGGGGGGCGCGGCTGGGGGGGGGCTCAGGGGGTCCTGAGCGCCGCCGCCCCCCTCCTGCCCCGCGGGGGAGTCCCGCTGTGCCCCCCCCCCGCCGCGAGACCCCCCCTCAATTTGGGGGGGGGGCGACCCCGACCTGTGGGATCGCTGCCGCCTGCAGGGGGCGCTGGCGGCCGCGCTGGGCCCCCCCAAATTGGCCGCGGTTCTGGGCCCCCCCCCGCGCTGCGCCCCCGCGCCCCCTCCCCAAAACGGCTCCGGAGGGGGCTCTGGGGGGGGTGGGGGCGCCCCCCCCCTCGCTGCTGCCCGCGCCCCCCCCCCTGCGCATGCGCTGCCTTCCCGGCCCCCCCCCCGCGTTCGGGGCCCCCCCCGGAGCCTCCCAGGAGGACCCCGAGGGTTGGGGGGGGGCGCTGCTGGAGGGGGGGGGGCGGCTCGTGCCCCTCCCACTGCGCCTGCGCCTGGAGCCTCTGGGGGGGCTCCAAAGCGAGGGGACCCCGACCCGAAATGGGGGCTCCGGGACCCCGACCCAAATTGGGGACCCCGAGACCCCTCCCCAAATTGCGGCCCCGCCCCCCCCCGTGCTGGCGCTGCAGGTGCTGCTGGCGGGGGGCGGGGCCTGGGCCGAGGGGGCTCTGGCGGCGTTGGGGGGGGGTCGCGGGGGGGGTGGGGGAGGGGCGGAGCTGACCCTGACCCTGCGCCCTCCCCGGGCCCTGCCCCCCACCCTCGAGGCCGCCGCCATTTTCAGTCCGGGGAGGGGGGGAGGAGACCCCCAAAAAGGGGGCGGGGTCTCGTTCCTGGCGCCCCTCCCCCCTCTGGAGCTGCCTCTGGGGGTTCGGCTCCGCCCCCTCGAGTTCCCCCCGCCCTGGGACCCCCCCCGGACCCGCAGCGCCTTCGAGGCCCTTTGGGGGGCGCTGGGGGGGGGTCCCGAGACCCTCCTGGTGCTGGGGGGAGGCGCGGCCGCCCCTCCCCCCACGCTCGCCCCCCTGTTGGTGCCCCTGGAAGGGGGAGGGGCGGGAGGGGGTGGGGGATGGGCCCTGGCGGCCGCTGCCCCCCCTCGGGGGGTGGTCCTGGCGCGGGGGGGGGCCGGGGGGGGAGGGGCGGGTGCGGGGGCAGCGCTGGGGGGGGGTCCTGCTGCTGGCGCGGCTACTGCGGGGCGAGGGCGGGGCCTGAGATGTCGCGACATAGTGGGGGGGCGTGTCGGGACATGGCACCCCCAGCCCCTGTTTTGTGACTGTCCCCTCCCTAAAAAAAACTTGGAAAGTGCAAAATTCGTGTCCGGCTCTGTGAGAGGGGGTCTGGGGGGTATTTGAGGAGTGGGGAGGGATGGGAGGGGTCCCGGGGGTCTCTGTGGGCTGGGGGCTCCCATAGGGCTGGGGGAGGGTCCCTGGAGGTCTGGGAGGGGTCCCAGCACACGAAGAGGGAGTTTAAAAACCCCCCCGACCCCAAACCACATCTCCTATCATTCCTTGCCCCTCCCACTTCCGCCATCTTTCCTCCCCTATGGGCGCCGCCATCTTTGTTCCCCTCCAAAATGGCGCCTCCCTCCGCTTCCGGCGCGCCGTGACGTCACTTCCTCCCCAATTCCCTCCCCATTTAAAATGGCGGCTCCGGTTCGGGTCCGGGTCCCTCCCGGGGCTCCCCCGGAGCCGCTCCCGGTTCAGCTCCTGCCCTGCCGCATCCAGCACGACGGGCCCGCGCCTGTGGCCGCGTTCCTGCGGGCCCGGCCCGGCCCCGACGGCGGTGAGGGCTGAGGGGGGCCTGAGGGGGCTCATGAACTTGGGGGATCCTGAGGGGGATCCCCAATTTGGAGGGTAGGATTGGGTTTGGGGGGGCTCCTGAAACTGGGGGATCTTGAGGGGGTTCAGATTTGGGGGATCCTGAGGGACCTGCTGAATTTGGGTGGATTCTGAATTTGGGGTATCCTGAGGGAGCTTCTAAATTTGAGGGGGTGGGATTCGGTTTGAGGGGTCGGGGGGGGCTCTGGGGATGGGGTGGGGTCAGGTTTGGGGACCCCGGGCGGATTTTTGGGGGTCCCTGGGAGGTTTTGGGGGTCCCGGACAGGTCTGGGAATCCCTAGTGGGTTTATGGGGGTCCCAGGGTGGTTTTGAGGGGGTTTTGGGGATCCCAGGGAGGTTTTAGGGTTATTTTGGGGGTCCCTCCTCTCTCACTCTGTCCCCCCCCCCCCCCCCCCCAGATCTGTGGGCCTCGTTCCGGGGGCGCCGTTTGGGGGGTCGGGAGCTGCCGCTGCCCCCCGGATACACGGGGGCCGTGCTGAGGGGGGGGGAGCCCGGAGAGACCCCCCTGGGGGACACCCAGGTGAGACAGAGAGACCCCCAAATCCCTCCACGGGGCAGAGACCCCCACCCAAAATCCCTCCATAGGGCAGACACCCCCCCCCGTGGGGCAGAGACCCCCAACTCTTTTCCCCTCCTTGGGGGTCTCAGTCCCTCCCGGGGCATCTCAGCCCCCCAATTTCCCTTGCCAGGGGTCTCAGACCCCCATTTTTCCCCCCTCCCAGGGGTCTCAGCCCCCCCATTTTCCCTTCTTGGGCCCTCTTGGGTCTCTGCCCCATCCCGGGGGTCTCACCCTCTCCATTTCCCCTTTTGAGGGGTCTCAGCCCCTCAATTTCCCCTCTTGGAGGGGTCTCAGCCCCTCTCTTGGGGGGGGTCTCAGCCCCGTGCCCCCGCTGCCCTTTGCCCTTTGCCCCCAGGCGGGGTCGGTGACATCGGTGACAGTGACGGGGACGTTCGGGGCCATCACGGACTGGGGGGGTGACACCGCGCCCCCCCCCGGCGGGGCCTGGCCCGGGCCCTGCAGTGGGGACCCCTGGCCCAGAGCGTGAGTCTGGGGGGGGCTTTGGGGGTGCCTTTGGGGGGGTCCGGGGTCACCTTTGGGGGTCTGGGGTCAGGTTTGGGGGGTTTTTGTGTCACACTTTGGGGGTCTGGGGTCACATGGGTGGGTGGGGGTCTCATTTTGGGGATCCGGGGTCACATTGTGGGAGTCAGAGTCACATTTGGGGGGTCTGGGGTCACATTTAGGTGGGTGGGCTTACATTTGGAGGAGTGGGATTACATTTGGGGGTCCAGGGTCAGACTTGGGGGTCTGGGGTCCCATTTGGAGGAGCTGGGGTCACTTTTGGGTGGGTGTGGTCACATTTGGGGGTCTTGGGTCACATTTGGGGTCACATTTTGGGGGTTTGGGGTCCCATTTGGGGTCTGGGGTCCCATATTGGGGTCCCTGACCCCGCCCCTCCCCCAGCTCCACGCCCCTGTGACTGAGGACAGCGAGGAGGAGGCGGAGCCATGAGAGGCCACGCCCAGATGGGTGGTGCCTGAACAAGCCACGCCTCTCTCATGACATCAATGGACCAACTGCAGCCATGCCCAGAATGGGTGAAGCATTAAAGCCACGCCCACCTCATTAACATCACTGACCACACCCAGTGGGTGGGGCTTATTTAATGAGAGTGCCTGGAGTCTCTCCCAGTGTGGGTGGAGCCTGTGGAGGCTCCACCTACTTTATTTAAAAGACCAAATAGGTTTAGAGGATGCCCCGCCCACAAATAATGTCCCTCTCTCTGTGGGTGGGGCCTCAAAAAGCCACACCCACAAATGGAGCCACTCCCACAGTGGGCGGAGCCTCCCAAACAACACCCACGGGGCCACTCCCACAGTGGGTGTGGCCTGATAAGACCTCACCCCTTTCTTGGTCAATAAAGGATTTGCAGCGCCAGCTGTGGGCGGGGCCAGGTGCTGTTTAATGAGCGGTCGCCGGTAACAAAGGGGGCGTGGCCTGGCAGGGCGTGGCCCAGGGGTCAGGCCGGGCAGGGCACAGCCTGGGTGTGATCTCATGGGGAGTATCCCAGGTGGGTGTGGCCTGCCTGGGTGTGTCCCAAGTGGGTGTGGCCAGCCTGGGTGTGTCCCTGGTGGGTGTGGCCTGCCTGTGTGGGCGTGGCCTCACCATTTGCCGCGCTTGCTCCAGTCCTTGGGGGTGAAGTGCAGGCACTTGGCGTCGATGCGCAGCAACCGCTTGAGCATGGCGCGCTCGTGGCCCTCGACGATGTCCTCGGACAGCGTCAGGATGTACTGACCCTGTGGGACAGGTGTGTACAGGTGAGACAGGTGTGTACAGGTGTGTCAGGTGTGTACAGGTGAGACAGGTGTGTACAGGTGTGTCAGGTGTGTACAGGTGAGATAGGTGTGTACAGGTGTGTCAGGTATGTACAGGTGTGCGCGCTCGTGGCCCTTGACGATGTCCTCGGACAGCGTCAGGATGTACTGACCCTGCAGGTGAGACAGGTAGGACAGTTGTGTACAGGTGTGCACCGGTGTGTCAGGATGTACTGACCCTGTGGGACAGGTGTGCACAGGTGTGTCAGGATGTACTGACCCTGTGGGACAGGTGTGCACAGGTGTGTCAGGATGTACTGACTCTGCACAGGGGGCGCAGGTGAGATAGGTGGGTACAGGTGTGTACAGGTGATACAGGATGCACTGGCCCTGTACAGGTGTGCACAGGTGAACGACAAATTTGTGGCACCCAGGTGTCCAAAGGGGGACACAGGGAGGTATTTCATGGCCCTCCCAGGTGTGTGTTTGGGTCCCCCCAGGTGTGTTTGGGGCCCCCCAGGTGTGTTGAAGCCCCCCCCAGGTGTGTTTGGGCCCCACCTTGTAGTAGTTGATGAGGTTCAGGTACTGCAGTGTGGAGATCACGTCCTCCTTCTTGATGCTCGTGATCTCGCTGATCTCACTGCGGGGGGGAGGGGCCAATCAGGGGGGGCTCCACCCCCTGACCCCCCCCAAAATTCCCTGACCCCCCCCTGAGCCCCCAACCCCCCCCCCCCCCAAAATTCCCCAAAATCCTCCCAAAATCCCCCAGACCCACCTGAGACCCCCAACCCCCCCTCAAGGTTGGGTAAATGAGGGGGTGGAGCCTAGAATGTGTGGGCGTGGTTAAAATGTGGGGGTGTGGCCTGGAGAAGGTGCCACACCCCTTGTGGTGGGCGTGGTTTGAGGAGGGGGTGGATCCTTGTGGCCAAAAAGGGGCATGTCTTCTGCAAGTGGGCGTGGCCTGTGTGAGCTGCCCATATTTGGTATTGCTTGTGTGGGTGGAGCTTAGGGAAGGGGTGGAGCCTCATGGAAATGGGTGTGGCTTCATGAAGGGGCGTGGTGCGGGTGAGCTGCCCATATTTGGTATTGTGTGGGTGGAGCTTTGGGAAGGGGTGGAGCCTGAAGGAAAGGGGTGTGGCCTGGGTGAACTGCTTGTATTGGGTATAGTTCTGTGGTGGGTGGAGCCTTAAGAAAAGGGGCGTGGCCTGGGTGAGCTGCCCATATTTGGTATTGCTTGTGTGGGTGGAGCTTAGTGAAGGGGTGGAGCCTCGAGGAAAGAGGTGTGACTTTATGAAGGGGCGTGGCCTGGGTGAACTGCTCGTATTGGATATTACCCCATGGTGGGCGGAGCTTTGGGAAGGGGTGGAGCTTCAGGGTGGGGGTTTATAAGGGGAATGTGACCTCGGAAAGGGGGCGTGTCTGCAGGAAGGGGTGTGTCTCTGTGGGAAGGGGGCGTGTCCCGGGAAGGGGGCGTGTCTCTTGATGGTGATCTGGGGCCGCTCGCCCGCCTCGGCCTTGAGCCCCATGAGGATCTCGAGGATGGTCTGGGACCAATAACTGCGGTACGAGAGAGCAGCCCCCAGGTCCGAGAGCGGCTTCTCAGGCGTGCCCGTCTTGCCCTCCACCTTGACAGCTCGTAACCTGCACAGGTGAGGGAGCAGGTGAGACAGGTGAGGGACTGGGCAGGGACAGGGCTGGGACAGGTGAGACAGGTGAGGGACTGGGCAGGGACAGGTGAGACAGGTGAAACAGGGGACAGGTGAGGGACAGGTGAGAGACAGGGGAAACAGAGGGGACAAGTGGGTACAGGGACAGGTGAGGGACAGGTAGGGACAGGTGAGGACACCTGAAGCTTTGGGGTTTCTCAGGGTTTGGGGTGGGATTTGGAGGGGTTTCTCAGAACTTCAGGTGAGTTTAGGGTGGGATATTGGATTCCCAGGGTTTTGGGGGTGGGATTTGGGGTTTGGGGTGGGGTTTGGGGGGCACTGACTGAACTCGATGAGCAGCTTGCCGTAGCCGCGGCGTTGGTACGGGGGCAGGGTCAGGATGCACGCCACGTTGTAATCCTCGGTCGACTCCTTCTCCTGCAGGAGACCCCAGGAATGGGACCCCAAAAATCTCTGGAACTACCCCAAAATCCCCTGGGGCCACCCCAAAAGACCTACAGGATAATCCCAGGACCCCAAAATCCTCTGGGACCACCCCAAATCCAGACCCCCCAAATCCCCTCTAATCCCCACAAATCTCCCCAAATCCCCTCTAGACCCCAGTCCCCTTCAAATCCCCTCCAAATTCCCCCAAGCCCTCTCAGATCTCCCCAGATCCCCCCAAATCCCCTCCAGATCCCTGAAATCTCCTCCAAATCCCCTCTAGACCCCCCCCCTAATTTCCCCCCAAATCTCCTCCAGAACCCCCAGACCTCCTAAATCCCCAAATCCCCTCCAAATCCCCTCAAATCTTCCCCAAATCTCCTCCAGATCCCTCAAATCCCCCTCAAACCCCTCTCCAGACCTCCCCAAATTCCCTGCAGACCCCCAAACCCCTCCCAAATCCCCCAAAAATCTCCCCCAAATCCCCTCCAGACCCCCCCATTCCCCCCCAAACTCCCCCAGACCCCCACCTTGGAGAAGTAGCCGACGATGTGGAACCCCTTGCAGTCGTACTCGGTCATGACGTAGAAGAGGAAGGGGTCGGTGTCGTAGTAAAGGGTCTTGTGGTCCAGGAAACACTTGGCCAGCAGGCAGAGGTTCTGGGAGTAGCTCTGGGGAGGGAGGGGTCCCGGGGTCTCAGCGGGGTTTGGGGTGGGGGGGAGCCCCCCGGGACCCTCCCCAGAGCCCCCCAAATTGCCCTGACCTTGTTCTTGCGGCCGTCGATCTCGGAAGAAGGAGATGGTGCCCTTGCGGTAAATCTCGTTGCCCAGGGGGGTGCCGCAGGTCACACTTGGTCTGGGGGGGTTTTGGGGGTTTTTTTTGGGGGGTTTTGGGGGTGGGAAGGGGAAGATCGAGGGTGAAAATGGGGAGAAAAGGGAAATTGGGGAACAGAAATGGGGAGAGTTTAGAGGGAGGGAATTTGGGGTCAGGGGGTGTCTAAATCCCCAAATGCCTCCAAAAATATCCAGATCGCCCTAAAACTCCCCCAATTAACCCTAAAACTCCCCCAAATCCCCTTGAAAGCCCCCAGAATCTCAAATCTCTCTGGGGATGCCCCAGATCAGGGATTTCTGCGTCCAGCCTCACCCTGCCTCTCCACACTCCTTTAAAACTCCCCCAAAAGCCATTGAAACTCCCACAAACCTCCTAAACTCCCCCAAATCCTCCTGAAACTCCCTTAAAATTCCCCCAAATTCCCCTGAAATTCCCCAAACCCCCTAAAACTCTCCCAAATCTCCCTGAACCCTCCTAAATCCCGCTAAAGCTCCTCCAAACCCCTCTAAACTCCCCTAAACCCACCAAAAACTCCCCCAAATCCTCTTGAAACTCCCCTAAAATTCCCCCAAACTGCCCTAAACTGCCCTAAATCTCCCCAAATCCCCCTAAATCCACCCTGAAACCCCCTCAAATCCCCCCCCAAATTCCTCTAAACCTCCTTCAAACCCCCCCAAACTCCCTAAAACTCCCCCCCAGTCCCCCAAAATCCCTCCCCAAACTCCTCCTGGCCCCGTTTACCAGGTGCCTCTGGAGGCAGCGCAGGCTGTGGCCGTACTTGAGGCAGAACTCGCACAGGTACAGCACCGGCAGCCCCCCCAAACACCCCTAAAACACCCCCAAATCCCCCCAAATTCCCCCAAAAAACCCCGTTTACCAGGTGCCTCTGGAGGCAGCGCAGGCTGTGGCCGTACTTGAGGCAGAACTCGCACAGGTACAGCACCGGCAGCCCCGTCAGCTCCTGCGGGTACGGTGAGAAGTACCAGGGCTTGAGGCGGTGCCGGCCCAGCTCGATGCACTCGATGTTCTTCATCCTGGTGACGATGTCGTCGTGGCTGCGGTCGGACACCAGGCTGCCCGTCATCCTCGGGGCCGAGGGGGCTCCGTCCGACGAGTCCTGGGAGTCCTGGGGGTCAAAAATGGGGGAAAAGGGGTCAGAAATGGGGACACGGACAGGGGACGTGGCTGGGGTGGGACACCAGGCTGCCCGTCATCCTCGGGGGCTCCGTCCTGGGAGTCCTGGGGACAGAGATGGGGACAGTCGTGGGGGGCACAGGGGGCAGGGATGGGGTCAGGGTGGAGCAGCCCCTCCCCCCCAGTGCCCCCAGGTGTGTCCCCAGCTGTCCCAGGTGTGTCCCAGGTGTGTCCCCAGCTATCCCAGGTGTGTCCCAGGTGTCCCCTCAGGTATCCCAGGTGTGTCCCCAGGTGTGTCCCCAGCTGTCCCAGGTGTGTCCCAGGTGTGTCCCTAGCTATCTCAGGTGTGTCCAAGGTGTCCCCCCAGGTATCCCAGGTGTGTCCCCAGCTGTCCCAGGTGTCCCCAGGTGTGTCCCCAGCTGTCCCAGGTGTGTCCCTAGCTATCTCAGGTGTGTCCAAGGTGTCCCCCCAGGTATCCCAGGTGTGTCCCTAGCTATCCCAGGTGTGTCCCAGGTGTCCCCAGCTGTCCCAGGTGTGTCCCAGGTATCCCCTCAGGTATCCCAGGTGTGTCCCTAGCTGTCCCAGGTGTGTCCCAGGTGTGTCCCTAGCTATCTCAGGTGTGTCCAAGGTGTCCCCCCAGGTATCCCAGGTGTGTCCCCAGGTGTGTCCCCAGGTATCCCAGGTGTGTCCCCAGCTGTCCCAGGTGTGTCCCCAGGTGTGTCCCCAGGTGTGTCCCCCCAGGTGTCCCCACCTCGTCTGTCCCCAGACACGCCGATTTCCTCTTCCGGCCCGGCTGAGCCGCCACCGCCCGGCGAGCGGAGCCGTTCTGAGGGGAGAGAGGGGGGTAAGTGCCTGAAAACCCCAAAATCATCCCTGAAATCACCTCCAAAATACCCCAATATCACCCTCCAAAATCATCCCACAAAATCACCCCAAATCACCCCCAAAATCAATACAAACCCCCCCAAACTGCCCCAAAATCATCCCAAAACTGCCTGAAATCCTCCCAAATCCCCCCAAACCCTCCCTGCCCCCCCAAATGATGCCAGACACCCCCAAATCCCACAGAATTCCCCACATTTGGGAATTCCCCCGGATTTGGGGATCCCCCTGTGGGTCTGGGGACACCCCCAGTGAGTGGCATGGGGTTACTGGTGTGTTACTGGGCCATACTGGTGTTACTGGTCCATACTGGTGTATTAGTGGTGTGTAACTGGTGTTACTGGGCCACACTGGTGTGTTACTGGTGTGTTACTGGTGTTACTGGGCTGTACTGATGTGTGCTTGGTCCATACTGGTGTGTTAGTGCTGTATGATGGGTGTTACTGGTCCATACTGGAGTTAATGGTGTGTTACTGGTTGGTTACAGGTGTGTTATTGGTGTGTCACTGGTGTTACTGGTCCGTACTGGTGCATTAGTTGTATGTTACTGGTGTTACTGGTCCGTACTGGTGTATGATAGGTGTTACTGGTCCGTACTGGTGCATTAGTTGTGTGTTACTGGTGTTACTGGTCCGTACTGGTGCATTAGTTGTGTGTTACTGGTGTTACTGGTCCGTACTGGTGCATTAGTTGTGTGTTACTGGTGTTACTGGTCCGTACTGGTGCATTAGTTGTGTGTTACTGGTGTTACTGGTCCGTACTGGTGCATTAGTTGTGTGTTACTGGTGTTACTGGTCCGTACTGGTGTGTCATTGGTGTGTTACTGGTGTTACTGGTCCGTACTGGGCTCACCTGGGGGGAACACGGACGCCTGCGAGGTCTCGGTGGGGGCGGGGACGGGCGTGGCCGGGGACACCACCTCAACCTTGCGCTTCTGGGACCAGCAAAGACCAGTTCAGACCAGTGCAAACCAGTTCAGACCAATCAATCCCAGTTCAGTCCCTCCCAGTCCCTCCCAGTCCATCCCAGTTTGTCCCAGTCCATCCCAGTCCATCCCAGTTTGTCCCAGTCCCTCCCAGTCCCTCCCAGTCTGTCCCAGTCCATCCCAGTCCCTCCCAGTCCCTCCCAGTCCATCCCAGTCCATCCCAATCCCTCCCAGTCCATCCCAGTTCCTCCCAGTGTTCCCAGTACCCCCAAGGAAGGGGAGGCTCAGGGGACACCTGGCTGTGGGGACAGGGACACCATGGGGACATTGGGGCCATTGGGAACCCTGGGGACATTTGGGGCTACTGGGGACATGTGGGGACAATGGGGACCCTGGGGACATTTGGGGACCCTGGGGACACCAGAGACCCTGGGGACATTTGGGGCCATTGGGAACCATGGGGATGTGTGGGGACATTTGTGGACCCTGGGGACATTTGGGGACATTGGAGCCATTGGGAACCCTGGAGCCATTGGGGCCATTGGTGACATTGAGGACATTGGGGACATCGGGGACATTTGGGACCTTGGGGCCATTTGGGGCCATTGGGAACCACTGGGAACCCTGGGGACAATGGGGACCCTGGAGCCATTTGGGACATTGGGAACCCTGGGGACCCTGGGGTCCTTGGAGCCATTGGGGACCCTGGGGACATGTGAGACCCCGGGGACATTTGGAGACATTTGAGAACCCTGGGGCCATCAAGGGACATTGGAGCCATTGGGGACCCTGGGGCCATCTGGGGACATTTGGGGACATTTGGGGCCATGTGGGGCCCCCGGGCGTTACCGTGGGGCGCAGGGGGGGCTCGGCCTCGCTCTCCTTGGGCAGGTGCAGGCGGAGCGTGATGGGTGGTGGCCCTGCTGGTGGCCCTGCTGGTGGCCCTGCTGGTGGCCCTGCCGGTGGCCCCGGTGGTGGCCCCGGTGGTGGCCCTGGCAAACTCTTCCCGCTGGCCACCGGCAGCGCCAGCTCCAGGCTCTTCCTCTGCGCCGGGAGGAAGAGGAGGGTTTAGGGGACAGGGAGGGGACACCCAGGGGACACCGAGGGGACAAAGCCACCGCGGCTCGGGGCCCTCTCGGAACCCCCCGGGTCCCCTCCCTGGGCTCCTAAAGGGGTCACGGATGTCCCCAAGGGACCAGGGACATCCTCAGGGTCCCCAAGGTCCCCTTAAAGGGGTTGGAAATGTCCCCAGAGTCCCCTTAAAGGGGTCAGGGGTGTCCCCAAGGGACCAGGAATGTCCCCAAGAGGTCAGGAATGTCCCCAGGGTCCCCTTAGAGGGGTCAGGGATGCCCCCAGAGGGACAGGGGTGTCCCCAAGGTCCCCTTAAAGGGGTTGGAAATGTCCCCAGGGTCCCCTCAGAGGGGTCAGGGATGTGCCCAAGGAATCAGGGATGTCCCCAAGGGGTTGGAAATGTCCCCAGGGTCCTTTAAAAGGGTCGGAAGTGTCCCCAGGGTCTCCTTAGAGGGGTTGGGGATGTCCCCATGGGGTCAGAGATGTCCCCAAGGAATTGAGGATGTCCCTAAGGTCCCCAGAGAGGGGCTGGGGATGTCCCCAAGGTTCCTTTAAGGAGTTGAGAATGTCCCCAGGGTCCCTTAAAAGGGTCAGAAATGTCCCCAGGGTCCCTAAAGGGGCTGGGGATGTCCCCAAGGGTCCAGGGTGGCCCCTGGGGGGATCCTGGGGATGTCACCACCCCCCAAGGGGTGTCCCCAGGTGAGTGTCCCCCCTCCAAGGGGGTTTGGGGACTCCAGGTCTGTCCCCAATGGCTCCGAGTGTCCCTTGTCCCTGTCCCCATCCTGACCCCTGTCCCTGTGTCCCTCCCGTGTGTCCCCTCAGTGCTGGCCCTGCTCAGTCCCCAAGGCTGTCCCTGCACTGTCACCTGCCCCTGGTGTCCCCAAACTCTGTGCCTTGCTGTCCCCTCAATGTCCCCTGTCCCCGTGTGTCCCACATGTCCCTGTGTCCCCCCCAGTGTCCCCATGTTCCCCCGTGTCCCCTCACCGTGTCCCTGTCAGGGGAGCCAGGCTGTGACCCGGGCAGGCCGTGTCCCCATGTCCCCCCATTGTTCCCATGTCCCCACCATGTCCCCAGTGTCCCCTCACCGTGTCCCTGTCGGGTGACCCCGGCCGTGACCCGGGCTGTGTCCCCATTGTCCCCTCACCGTGTCCCTGTCGGGTGACCCCGGCTGTGACCCCTCATTGTCCCCAATGTCCCCTCACCGTGTCCCTGTCGGGTGACCCCGGCCGTGACCCGGGCAGGCCGTTCTTGGTGGGGGTTTTGGCCTCCTTGCGTGGCACCTGCACCCGCTTCAGGTCCAGCCGGTCGTGGGTCACCCACTCGTCCAGGCGCTTGTTGACTGGGGACAGAGGGGGACACCGTGTGACAATGACACCCCAGTGCCACCCCCAGTGCCACCCACCCAGCCCTGGGGACACGCACACGGTGACAATGTGGACCACCCACTCGTCCAGGCGCTTGTTGACTGGGGACAGAGGGGACACCGTGTGACAATGACACTCCAGTGCCACCCAATGACCTCATCAACGACCCTTATGTCCCCATGTCCCCCCCATGTCCCCTTGTCCTCCCATGTCCTTGTGTCCCTTCATGTCCCCGTGTCTCCATGGCCCCTGTGTCCTTGTGTCCTTCCCTGTCCCCCCATATCCTCTGTGTCCCCTGCATGCCACCATGTCCCCCATGTCCCTGTGTCCCCCCCAGTGTCCCCAGTGCCACTCACAGTCGATGTAGTGCATGTAGAACAGTTTGTCCCCCATGTCCCCAGTGTCCCCAATGTCCCCAGTGTCCCCAGTGTCCCCAGTGCAGTCACAGTCGATGTAGTGCACGTAGAACAGTTTGTCCCCAATGTCCCCAATGTCCCCAGTGTCCCAGTGTCCCCAGTGGCACTCACAGTCGATGTAGTGCACGTAGAACAGTTTGTCCCCCATGTCCCCAGTGTCCCCAATGTCCCCAGTGGCACTCACAGTCGATGTAGTGCACGTAGAACAGTTTGTCCCCCATGTCCCCAGTGTCCCCAATGTCCCCAGTGGCACTCACAGTCGATGTAGTGCACGTAGAACAGTTTGTCCCCCATGTCCCCAGTGTCCCCAGTGTCCCCAATGTCCCCAGTGTCCCCAGTGGCACTCACAGTCGATGTAGTGCACGTAGAACAGTTTCCTCCCGCTGATGTCCTTCACGCTCAGGATCTCGGCCAGCGCTGCAATGAGGGGGGGTCACCACTGATCCCCTTCTGGGGACCCCCCCCCAGGGACCCCCAAAACCCCCCCAGGAACCCCAAAACCCCCCCAGGAACCCCCAAAACCCATTCAGGGACCCCCAACACCTGTAAGGGGACCCCAAAATTCACCCAGAGATCCCCAAAACTCACCCAGGGATCCCCAAATTTACCCCAGGGACCCTCAAAACAGCCCCAGGGACACCCAAATTCCCCCCAGGGACCCCAAACCCAACCCAGGGACCCCCAAAACCGTCCCACGGATCCCCCAAACCCAACCCAGGGACCCCCAAAACCGTCCCACGGACCCCCCAAACCCACCCAGGGACCCCCAAATTCCCCCCAGGACCCCCAAACCCACTAACCCACCTAGGGACCCCTAAATTCCCTCCAGGGACCCCCAACACTCTGACAGGGAGCCCAAACACACCCAGGGACCCCCAAATTGCACCAGGGACCTCCCCCCATCCTGGGCTGTCCCCCAACCCCCCCATGATCCCCTCATGTCCCCGACACCCCCTCGGGACCCCCGACACCCCAGGCCAGGCCCCACCCCTTATTTAGACCCCGCCCCCAACGCGCCCCGCTCTTGCCTCAAACCCCGCCCCCAACAGCCCCGCCCCTTTTTCCTCACCAGGCCCCGCCCCCTCCCCGCGCTTTCCTTCAGCCCCCGCCCCCTCCTCAAACCCGCCCCCGCGCCCTGATTGGCTGCCTCCCGCGCTAAGCCCCGCCCCCACTCACGCCACTCATCCTCGTTGTCCTGGTTACGGCGCAGCACGGGCAGGCGGCAGCCCTCGGACACCTCCCCCTGCGGGGGCGGGGCCTCGTCAGGGCCGGGAGGGCCCCAAAAGCCCCGCGGGGGATTCGGGGGGTCCCCGAACCCTTCGGGAGGCTCCCGGAACCCCTCGGGAGGGTCCCCGAACCCCCTGCGCGCTGCCCCCCCCCGCCCGCTCCCCACCTCCGCCATTCTCCTCCCGGCCTCCGCTTCCGGCCGGCCCCCGACGCGCTTCCGGGATGCGGCCCCGCCCCTTTCCTGTTTTTTAGCCCCGCCCCGCCCCCGGCTCCGCCTCCGTTTGGCGGGAGCGCCCGGGAGTGGGCGGGGCTTTCCCGGCAGCTGCGTCACGTGGGGCGCGCGGCGCTTCCGCGAGCGGCGGCGCGAGTGGGGCCCCCCCCCGCCCTTCCCCCACCCCCGGGACCCCCCGGGAACCCCCCGGGACCCCCCGGACCCCCAACATGGAGGACGGTGAGTGCCGAACCCCCCCGGGGCGGTTTTGGGCCGTTCTGACCCCGGTGACGTCGGGGGTCGCGGGGTGAGGGCACTTTAAGGGGGGGGGGGGGTTTGGTGGGGGGGTGGCTCATTGGAGGGGTGGGGGGGGTTTGTGGGGAGACCCCCTCCCCTTAAAGTGACCCCCCCCCGTGGAATGGCCCCGTTTTGTTGCGACACCCCACTGAAGAGACCCTGACCCACTTTGTGTGACCCCTCCCCTTTAAGTGACCCCTCGTTTAAGAGACCCCTCTCCTTTATTTTACACCCCCTTAAAGTGACCCTTCCCCTAAAGTGACCCCTCCCCTTTTATAAGCGACCCCTCCCTAAAAGTGACCCCCACCAAAAGTTATCCCCCCTATAAAGTGACCCTTTTGTGACACCCCGTTGTTAATGTGACCCTTCCCCTTAATGCGACCCCTCCCCTTAATTCGACCCCCCTAAAGCGACCCCTCCCCTTTATTTAACCCCCCCTTAAAGTGACCCTTCCCCTAAAAGTGATCCCTCCACTTAAAGTGATACCCCCTAAAGTGACCCCTCCCCTTAATGTGACACCCCTCAAAGTGATCCCTCCCCTTTAAGTCACCCCCCCTTTAATGTGACCCCTCCCCTAAAATCGACACCCCTAAAGTGACCCCTCCTCTTAAAGTGACCCCGTTTTATTACGACACCCCAGTGAAAGGACCCTCACCCCGTTTGTGTGACCCCTCCCCTTAATGTGATCCCTCCCCTTAAAATGACCCCTCCCCTTTAAGGGACCCCTCCCCTTAAGTGACCCCCTTAAAGTGACCCCCTTGAAGTGACTGCTCCCTTAACGCGACCCCTCCCCTTAATGTGACCCCCCCCATATCGGTGTTCCCCTCAAAGCCCCTCCCCCCCCCAAGCCCCCTCCCCATTAACGCCCCCCCCCCCCCCCGTTTTCCCCCCCAGTGACCCCCCCGGACCTGCTGCCCTTCCTGCTGCAGGACTGGGGCGCTCCAGGTGAGTGTGGGGACCCTTCCCCAAAATCCCCCCACAGATCTGGGACCCCCTTGGGGGGGCTTCGGGGTGTGAGGGGGGAGGGGCTGACGGGACCCCCCCCCCCCTCCCCATCGTGCCCCCCCAGAGCCGGCGGGGGGGGCGGCGCCGTTCGTGGAGATCCTGGAGCAGCCGAAGCAGCGCGGGATGAGGTTCAGGTACAAATGTGAGGGGAGATCGGCCGGGAGCATCCCCGGGGAGCGCAGCACCGAGAGCGCCAAGACGCACCCCACCATCAGGGTGAGTGTCCTGGTGCACCCCAGTATAAACCAGTATGGACCAGTAACCTCCCTGAGCCCCCGGTGCCCCCCCGGTGCCCCCATCCCCGGGGAGCGCAGCGCCGAGAGCGCCAAGACGCACCCCACCATCAGGGTGAGTGTCCCGGTGCATCCCAGTACAAACCAGTCCGGACCAGTAACCTCCCTGAGCCCCCCGGTGCCGCCCGGTGCCCCCATCCCCGGGGAGCGCAGCGCCGAGAGCACCAAGACGCACCCCACCATCAGGGTGAGTGTCCCGGTGCACCCCAGTACAAACCAGTCTGGACCAGTTGTCTGCCCCGCAGGTGAACAATTACCGCGGCCCGGGGCGGGTGCGGGTGTCGCTGGTGACCAAGGACCCCCCCCACCGGCCCCACCCCCACGAGCTGGTGGGCAAGGACTGCAGGGACGGCTTCTACGAGGCCGAGCTGAGCCCCGAGCGCAACATCCACAGGTGGGACGCCCCCAAAAAACAGGGGACACCCCCACGCGGCAGGTGGGAGCGCCCAAAATTGGGGAACCCCCCCCGAAAAGAGCAGGTGGGATCGCCCGCAGGACTGGGGAACCCCCCCCCTATATGGCAGGTGGTATCTCCCAAAATTGGGGACACCCTCAAGTATCTGGGACACCCCCATGGGGCATGTGGGATCGCCCAAAACTGGGGAACCCCCCCCCAGAATTGGGGACACCCTCCCAAAACCTTGGGGACCCCTCCATGGGGCAGGTGGGATCATCCAAAATTGGGGAACTCCCCCAAAAGAGCAGGTGGGATCACCCACAGGATTGGGGAACCCCCCTCCAGAGCAAATGGTATCTCCCAGAACACTGGGAGCATGGATGGAACCACCCAAAAAAAGGGGGGGACTCCCAAAATCCAGGACCCTCCTGGAACTCCTGGGAACCCCCAAAATTTGGGGTTCCCCCCCTGAGCGTCCGGGGGGGTCCCCAAAATCCAGACTGACCCCTGATCCCCCCCCAATTCCCCGATTTTGGGCTCAGTTTCCAGAATTTGGGGATCCAGTGCGTGAAGAAGCGAGAGCTGGAGGCGGCCGTGGCCGAGCGGATCCGCACCAACAACAACCCCTTCAACGGTACTGGGATAAACTGGGAGGGACTGGGAGGGACTGGGAGGGAATGGGAGGGAACTGGGAGGGAATGGGAGGGAACTGGGAGGGAATGGGAGGGAACTGGGAGGGAATGGGAGCAACTGGGAGGGAACGGGAGGGAACGGGGAACGACTGGGAGGGAACTGGGAGTGACTGGGAGGGAATGGAAGGGACTGGGATGGACTGGTGTGTACTGGGATGTACTGGTCCATACTAGGCATGACCGGGCGGTGTCACTGGTTTATGCTGGGTTATGCTGGTTTATAGTGGTTTATATGGATTTATAGTGGTAGATATCGATCTGTACCGGTCCATACCGGTCTGTGCTGGTTCATACTGGTCTGTACTGGTTCCAGTGCCAGCGGAGCAGCGCGGGGGCGAGTACGACCTGGCCGCCGTCCGTCTGTGCTTCCAGGTGTGGGTGAGGGGCCCGGGGGGGGCTGCGGCCCCTCCCCCCCGTCCTGTCCCAGCCCATCTACGACAACCGTGAGTGACACTGGGGACATTGGGGGGACACTGGGGACACACCTGGGGGGACATTGGGGACAGCTGGGAGGGACATCGGGGACACCTGAGGACACAGCTGGGGACATTGGGAACACACCTGGGGACATTGGGGATATCCCTGAGATACCTGGGGACACCTGGGGACACCTTCGGACATTGGGGACATCTGGGGACACCTGTGTGACACACCTGTGGGGACATTTGGGACACCTGGGGACAACTGGGGGGCATTGGGGACACACCTGGGGACAGCTGGGGACACCTGTGGCACCTCTGTGTGACACATATGTGACCTCGTGGTGACCCTGCTGTGACCCTACGGTGTCCCCGTGTCCCTCAATGACCCCAATGGCCCCTCAGTGACCCCCCGGTGTCCCCCCGGTGTCCCCAGGTGCCCCCAGCACGGCCGAGCTGCGCATTTGCCGCGTGAACCGCAACTCCGGGAGCTGCCGGGGCGGGGACGAGATCTTCCTGCTGTGTGACAAGGTGCAGAAAGGTGAGAAACACCCTGAAAACAGCCCAGAAACACCCTGAAAATACCCCAAAAACAGCCCAAAACCAACATCCCAAAACCACCCTGAAAACAGCCCAAAAACACCCCAAAAACCACCCCAGAAACAGGGCCAGGGACGAGATCTTCCTGCTGTGTGACAAGGTGCAGAAAGGTGAGGGGCACCCCAAAAACGGCCCAGAAACACCCCGAAAAACACCCCCAAACCACCCTGAAAACAGCCCAAAACACCCCCCAAAACAACACCCCAGAGACACCCCAAAAGCGCTCTGAAAACACCCCAGAAACACCCGGGAAACACCCCAAAAACAGGACACCCCAAACTCAGGGACATCCCAAACTGGGACACCCCAAAATGAGGGACACCCCAAAGTCAGGGACATCCTGAACCCAGGACCCCCCGAACCTGAGACGCCCCAAATTGGAGACATCCCGAGAGTGGGACATCCCAAAACCTGGAGATATCGGTGTCCTTGTCCCCATGCCCTGTCCCCACACCCTGGCCCCGTCCCTGTCCCTGTGCCCTCTCTGTGTCCCTTGGTGTCCCCACTGTCCCCAACACGTGCCCGTCCCCACAGAGGACATCGAGGTGCGTTTCAGGGCCGAGGGCCCAGACAGGCCTCGTTCACGCAGGCCCATCCCTGTCCCCATACCCCGTCACTGTCCCCATGTCCTGTCAGTGTCCCCAACATGTCCCCAATCCCCTCAGAGGACATCGAGGTGCGTTTCTGGGCCGAGGGCTGGGAGGCCAAGGGCTCCTTCGCGCAGGCCGTGCCCTGTCCCCATGTCCTGTCAGTGTCTCTGTCCATGTCCCCACGCCCTGTCAGTGTCCCCAGGGTGTCCCCAACACGTCCCCGTCCCCACAGAGGACATCGAGGTGCGTTTCTGGGCCGAGGGCCCAGACAGGCCTCGTTCACGCAGGCCCGTCCCTGTCCCCGTCCCCATGCCCTGTCCCCATGCCCTGTCACTGTCACTGTCCCCACGCCCTGTCAGTGTCCCCGTTGTGTCCCCAACACGTCCCCATCCCCACAGAGGACATCGAGGTGCGTTTCTGGGCCGAGGGCTGGGAGGCCAAGGGCTCCTTCGCGCAGGCCGACGTTCACCGCCAGGTCGCCATCGTGTTCCGCACGCCGCCGTTCCGGGACCCCGCGCTGCGCGCCCCGGTCACCGTGCGCATGGAGCTGCAGCGGCCCTCGGACCGCCAGCGCAGCGCCCCCGTGGACTTCCGATACCTGCCCCACCAGGGTGGGCTTGGGCAGGGGGACACGGGGGTCTGTGGGGGCTATGGGGTCATTTTGTGGCCTTGGGGTCCCTATGGGGCATTCCGGATCCATGGAGCTGCAGCGGCCCCGTGGACTTCCGATACCTGCCCCACCAGGGTGGGCCTGGGGAGGGGGCTCTGGGGGGCTGTGGGGTGGTCATGGGGTTATTTTGTGGGTTTGGGGGTGATTTGGAATATTCCAGATCCCAGGAGTTGCAGTCCCCATTGATTTCCCGTTCCTGCCCCACCGGGGTGGGCTTGGGCAGGGGTCTGAGGGGGTCTAGGGGCGGGTATGGGGTCATTTTATGGGTCTGGGGGGCTCTGGGGTCCCTTTGTGACATTCCAGGTGCCTGGATCCCATTGATTCCCATTCCCACTGCAGCTCCCATTGATTTCCTGTTCCTGCCCCACCAGGGTGGGCTTGGGGAGGGGTCTGGGGGCTCCCAGGGGTCCCAGGCAGGTAGGTGACAGCCCTAACTGGTGTCCCTGGTGTCCCTGGTGCAGGGGACCTGCAGTGCATCGAGG
This sequence comes from Ammospiza maritima maritima, assembly GCA_036010785.1. Taxonomy (NCBI): domain Eukaryota; kingdom Metazoa; phylum Chordata; class Aves; order Passeriformes; family Passerellidae; genus Ammospiza; species Ammospiza maritima. The sequence goes on along the minus strand of CM069700.1, from coordinate 264,510 downwards.
AGAAGCGCAAGAGGACGCGGGAAACGTTCCGCTCCTTCATCCAGCGCAGCCCCTTGCCCGGTGGGGGTTTTGGGGGGCTTTGGGGGGATTATTGGGGTCCCTGGGGGGTTCTGGAGGGGGAATTGGGGGTTTCTGGGGGAGATTTGGGGGGATTATTGGGGTCCTTGGGGGGTTATTTGAGTCCTTGGGGATATTATTGAGGTCCCTGGGGGGGCTTTGGGGTGGGTCTGGGGGGTCCCTGGGGCGATTTGGGGGGGATTATTTGGGCCTCTGGGGGATTATTGGGGTCCTTGAGGGGCTTTGGGGGGGATTGTTGGGGTTGCTTGGGGGGCTTTGGGTGAATTATTGGGGTCCTTGGGGGGATTTGGGGGGAAATTGAAGTGCCTGGGGGGGGGCTTCGGGGAGATTTGGGGTCCCTTGGGAGGTTTGGGGGGGGGGGGCTTTGGGGGAATTCTTGGGGTCCCTAGGGGGGTCTTGGGAGGGATTTTGGGGTCCTGGGGGGAATCTGGGGGGATTTGGGGTCCCTGGGGGGTCTCTGAGGAGATTTTGGGGTCCCTGGGGGGATCATTTGGGGTCCCCGGGGGGGGGATTTGGGGTCCCTGGGAGGTTTTGGGGTTCCCGGGGGGGGCGTCCCTGACCCCCATTTCTCCCTCCCCCAGCCCCCAGCGAGTCGCGCCCCCCCCGGCGCCTGGCGGTGCCATCGAGACCCCCCCAGAACCCCCAGAACGCCCCCAGTGCCGGTGAGCGGGGACTGGGAGGGACTGGGGGGGAACTGGGATGGACTGGGAGGGACTGGGATGGGACTGGGAGGGAACTGGGGGGGACTGGGAGGGAACTGGGAGGGACTGGGATGGACTGGGAGGGACTGGGGGGGACTGGGGGGGAACTGGGAGGGACTGGGGGGGATTGGGAGGGAACTGGGGGGGACTGGGAGGGAACTGGGGGGGACTGGGATGGACTGGGATGGACTGGGATGGACTGGGGGGGACTGGGAGGGACTGGGAGGGACTGGGATGGACTGGGAGGGACTGGGATGGGACTGGGAGGGACTGGGAGGGATTGGGGGGGACTGGGAGGGAACTGGGGGGGACTGGGATGGGACTGGGAGGGACTGGGGGAAAAATGGGGGGTGGGAGGAAAGGAGGGAATTGGGGAGGGGGAAATTGGGGGGTAAATGGGGCTGGGGGCGATTTTGGGGGTACAATGCGGGAATTGGGGGGGACAAAGGGGGAATTGGGGGGGGGTCGAGCATCCCCCTCACCCTCCCCTCCCCCCCCCAGCTCCCTCCTTCTCCTTCGGGGGGCTCCTGGGGGCGCCGCCCCCCCCCGAGGCCGAGCCTTTGTCGGAGGCGCTGCTGCAGCTGCAATTTGAGGAGGGGTCCCCCAAATCCCCGACATTGGGGGGGGGTCCAGCAGCGCTGCCGCCCCCTCCCCCCAGTTGGATTTCGGGGCCCTTTTGGGGGACACCCCCTTCCCCCCGCTGGACCCCCTGAACCCCTCGGAGCTCCAGCGCCTGTTGGGACCCCCCGAGCCCCCCTCCAATTTCGGGGACCCCTCCCCGGATGATTTTGGGGCGGGGGTTTCGGAGCTGCCGCCCCCCGCTCAGGATTTTGCGGGGGGTCCCCCCATGCTGCTGTCGTACCCCGAGGCCATCGCGCGCCTCGTGCAGGGGGCGCCCCCCGAAATGGGGCTGGGGGCGGAGCTGGGGGCGGGGCCCCAGCAGAGGGCGGGGCCGGGGGCGGGGCTCGGGGGGGGAGGGGAGGACTCGCTGCCCTCGCTGGGCGAGCTCGACTTCAGCGCCTTCCTCAGCCAGTTCCCATCGTCGTGACTGGGACGGACTGGGAGGGACCGGGATGGGCTTTGGTGGCTACTGGGAGCCACTGGGACGGACTGGGAGGGACTGGGAGCCACTGGGAAGGGTCTAGGGGGGCTTTGAGGGGGTTTGGGGGTTACTGGGAGCCACTGGGACGGGCTGGGATGGACTGTGGGAGCCTACTGGGCCTACTGGGGAGTTCAGGGCCTACTGGGAGGGTCTGAGGCTTTACTGGGAGGCTTTTAGGGGTTACTGGGAGTTACTGGATGGACTGAGAGGGCGCCTGGGAGGGTTCAGGAGTACTGGGGGCACTGGCAGGGTCTGAGGCTTTACTGGAGTTTCTGGGAGGCTTCCAATGTTTACTGGGACTTACTGGGAAGCTTTTAGGGGTTACTGGGAGGCTGCTGGGAAGCATTGAGGGCTACTGGGTCTTACTGGGAGTCACTGGAGCTCTGTGCGGTTACTGGGACACAACTGGGAGTCACTGGGAGTTCCATGCGGTTACTGGAGCTACTGGGAGGACACCGAGTGCCTACTGGGGTTACTGGGAGCTACTGGGAGATTCCTGAGGTGCCTTTTTGGGGGGGTCCCCGCTTCGCCCCGCCCCCCGGGGCACAGCAGCCAATGGGAAAGTGCCTGCCCCTCCCTCCTGGCCTTAGCCCCGCCCCCTGGAAGTGCCTTTGGGGGGGAGGGGAAAGCCCCGCCCCTTCCCCACCCAATAAACGGTCCAAGGCCCGTCTGCTTATGATTGACAGCTGATGGGCGTGGTTTGTACACGGAGGGGAGTGGCTATCGCGGGAGAAGGCGTGGTTTTGGTTGGGGCGTGGCTTTATTTGCAGGGGCCTGTCTATTTTGGCTCTGCCTCCGGCGGGGCGGGGCTTTGGCGGGAAGGGGCGTGGCCTCGTCCCGGAAGGGGCGGGGCGGGGCGCGCCGGGGAGGCCGCGGCGGAGCCGAGCGGGGCCGGGGCCGGGCCGGGAGCGGCCGGAGCGGGGCCGGGAGCGGCGGGAGCGGGGCCGGGCGGGAGCGGCCGGGATCCCCCGGGAGCTCCCGGGGCCAGCGAGGCGGCCATGCCGAGCAAGAAGAAGAAATACAACGCGCGCTTCCCGCCGGTACCGGCTCTGAGGGGGAGACGAGGCCACCATGACAGCCTAGGGGGAGGCGGGAATCGGGGTTACCATGGCAACGGGCAGGGCGGGGAAACGGGGGTTGCCGTGGCAACGGGCGGGGCGGGGGTCAGGTCACTATGGCAACGAGGGTGGGTCGCGAGGGTCACCATGGGAACCGGGGGGGCGGGGCAAGGCTGAGGGTGGGCGGGCGGGGGCGGGCGTGTGGGGAGAGGTGGGGGCGTGGCCAAAGGGGTGGGCGGGGCTCAGGTGAGGGCGGGGCTCTCCATGTGAGGGTGGCATGCTCCAGGTGAGTGCTCAGGTGAGGGCGGGGCTCTCCAGGTGAAGGTGGGGGTCAGGTGAGGGAGGGGCTCTCCAGGTGAAGGCGGGGGTCAGGTGAGGGCGGGGCTCTCCAGGTGAAGGTGGGGGTCAGGTGAGGGAGGGGCTCTCCAGGTGAAGGCGGGGGTCAGGTGAGGGCGGGGCTCTCCAGGTGAAGGCGGGGGTCAGGTGAGGGAGGGGCTCTCCAGGTGAAGGCGGGGGTCAGGTGAGGGAGGGGCTCTCCAGGTGAAGGCGGGGGTCAGGTGAGGGAGGGGCTCTCCAGGTGAAGGCGGGGGTCAGGTGAGGGAGGGGCTCTCCAGGTGAAGGCGGGGGTCAGGTGAGGGTGGGGCTCTCCAGGTGAAGGTGGGGGTCAGGTGAGGGAGGGGCTCTCCAGGTGAAGGTGGGGGTCAGGTGAGGGAGGGGCTCTCCAGGTGAAGGTGGGGGTCAGGTGAGGGAGGGGCTCTCCAGGTGAAGGCGGGGGTCAGGTGAGGGAGGGGCTCTCCAGGTGAAGGCGGGGGTCAGGTGAGGGAGGGGCTCTCCAGGTGAAGGCAGGGGTCAGGTGAGGGAGGGGCTCTCCAGGTGAGCGCTCAGGTGAGGGCGGGGCTCTGTGCAGGCGCGGATCAAGAAGATCATGCAGACGGACGAGGAGATCGGGAAGGTGGCGGCCGCCGTGCCCGTCATCATCTGTATCCTCTGGCACATCTGGGCACACCTGTGACCCCTCCCTGCACACCTGGGCACACCTGGGACCCCGCCCTGCTCACCTGGGACCCTGCCTTGCTCACCTGTGTCCCTGGGGGTGTCCCCTGTGTAGCTGGGGGTGCTCCCCTGCACACCTGGGGGGTGTTACCTGCACATTTATGTGTCTGTCCCCGCACACTTGTCCATCCCTGCACACCTGTCTGTCTGTCCTGCACACCTGGGGGGTGTTACCTGCCCTCCTGTCCGTCCGTCCGTCCTTACCTGTGCGCTCCCAGCGCGGGCCCTGGAGCTGTTCCTGGAGTCGCTGCTGCGCAAGGCGTGTCACGTGACCCAGTCCCGCAACGCCAAGACCATGACGACGTCACACCTGTGAGTGCCACACCTGTCCTTACCTGTCCCCAGGTGTCCTTACCTGTCCCACACCTGTGAGTGCCACACCTGTCCTTACCTGTCCCCAGGTGTCCTTACCTGTCCCACACCTGTGAGTGTCACACCTGTCCTTACCTGTCCCCAGGTGTCCTTACCTGTCTCACACCTGTGAGTGCCACACCTGTCCTTACCTGTCCCCAGGTGTCCTTACCTGTCCCACACCTGTGAGTGTCACACCTGTCCTTACCTGTCCCCAGGTATCTCCAGGTGTTCCTCACCTGTGAGTGCCTTATCTGTGCTCACCTGTCCCTCACCTGTCCCCACCTGTCTCTCACCTGTGCTCAGGTGTCCCCTACCTGTGAGTGCCTCAGGTGTTTTCAGGTGTCCCCTGCTGTCCCTCACGTGTCCTCACCTGTCCCCACCTGTTTCCACCTACCCCTGCCTAACCTCACCTGTGAGTTCCTCCCCATCCCCTCACCTGCCCTCAGGTATCCCTCACCTGTCCTTCACCTGTCCCTCAGCTCTGAGTGCCCCACCTGTCCCCAGGTGTCCCCTCACCTGTGAGTGCCTCAGATGTCCCCTTACCTGTCCCCACCTGTCCTTACCTGTCTTTCACCTGTTCTTCACCTGTCCCCACCTGTCTGGCACACCTGGAGCATCCCTGGCAGTTGGGGAAGGGTCCCTGACACACCTGAGGCCCCTTTTGGGCGGGCGTGGCTGTCTCAGATCTGTTGGGTGTGGCCGGGTGGGTGTGGCCAGTCCTAGGCGCATTGGGCGTGTCCAGGCAGGCTGTGGGTGGGGCTGAGTGGGTGTGGCCTGTCCCAGCTGCGTTGGGCGTGGCTGGGTGGGTGTGGCTTGTCCAGATGCACTGGGCGTGGCCAGGCGGGCTGTGGGGTGGGGCCAGGCAGGTTTGGGCGGGAGCTGGCTGTTAGTGGGCGTGGCCGGTTGTGCGTGGGCGTGGTCTGAGGCCCCGCCCACAGGAAGCAGTGCATCGAGCTGGAGCAGCAGTTCGACTTCCTCAAGGACCTGGTGGCCGCCGTGCCCGACATGCAGGGGGACGGCGACGACGGCCACGGCGACGGGGACAGGGCGCCCCGCAGGTGGGTACACCTGGGCACACCTGGGCACACCTGGGACACACCCCAACACCTGGGGACAGCCCTGGGATACCCCCACGGTGACGGGGAAAGGGGGCCCCGTAGGTGGGTACACCTGGGACACCTGGGCACACCTGGGACACACCCCAACACCTGGGGGACAGCCCTGGGATACCCCCACGGTGACGGGGAAAGGGGGCCCCGCAGGTGGGTACACCTGGGACACCTGGGCACACCTGGGGTACACCTGAGATACACCTGGGGTACTGTGGGGACACCTGGGGACAGCCCTGGGATACACCCATGGTGACGGGGACAGGGGGCCCCGCAGGTGGGTACACCTGGGGTACTGTGGGGACAGCCCTGGGACACACCTGGGAGACCCTCCCCACACCTGAGGTCCCTGAGGGGGATTTGGCGCAGTTTTGGGGTCCCTGAGGGGGGTTTGGGGTCAGGGGCGTCCCTAATGAGGAGGGGTCTCTAATGAGGGGGGGGGGTCTCTTGCAGGGGGCGCCGCCCCGGCAGTGGCCGCAAGAACGGGGGTCCCGGGGCCAAGGGGACCCCGAAACAATCGGGGACAGACTCGGAGCAGGAGGTGGGGAGGGGTCCTGGGGGATTTGGGGGGGATTTGGGGGGTCCTGGGGGAAATTTTGGGGGCCTGAGGGAGTTTTGGGGGTCCTGGGGGGATTTGGGGTTTCTGGGATCCTCTGGGGGGGTTTGGGGGGGTCCCAGGGGAGTTTTGGGGTGTCCTGGGGGGAATTTGGGGGGTCCTGGGGGGCTTTGAGGGGAGATTTTGGGGGATTCCAGGGGGGATTGGGGGGGGGGGGGATTTGGAGGTCCTGGAGGGCATTTAGGGGGTCCCGGGGGGGATTTGTGGGGTCCTGGGGTGGAATTAAGGGGTCCTGCAGGGGCTTTGGGGTTTCTGGGTTCCATGTGGGAGGAATTTGGGGGTCCCAGGGGGAATTTGGTATTTCTGGTTCATTCCGGGGTGTTTTGGGGGTCCTCTGGGATTTGGGGTCAGATTTTGGGGAGGGGTCCCCTCACTGTGCCCCCCCCAGGAGGACTCTGAGGACAGCGACAGCGATGGGGACGAGGAGACCCCGGCCCCGCCCCCGGCCCCGCCCCCGCTCACCTTCACCAGGTGCGGTTTGGGGTTTCTTGGGGGGCTTTGGGGTTTTTTTGGGGGGTATTTTGGGGAGGATTTGGTGGGTTTTTGGGAAGAATATAGGGTTTTTTGGGATTTTTTTTTTTTTGGTTTTTTGGGGTTTTTTGAGGGGGGGGGTGGGAGTTTTTTTGGGGGGTTTTTTGGGGTTTTTTTGGGGGGATTTGAGGTTTTTTGGTGGGGGGAGTTGGGTTTTTTTGGGGGGCGTTTGGGGTTTTTTGGGGTTTTTTTGGGTTTTTTTTTTTTTGGAGGGGATTTAGTGGTTGTTTGGAGTTTTTTGGGGGGGAATTTGGGTTTTTTTGGGGTTTTTTTTGTTTGTTTTTTGGGGGGGGGTGGTTGGGGGATGTGGGGTTTTTTTGTGTTTTTTTGGGTGGTTTTTGGGGAGGATTTTGGGGTTTTTTGCCGTTCCCCCCCCCTCACTTTCCCCTTCCCCCGCAGCCCCGGGGTCCCCTTCGCCCCCCTGGGCCCCCCCTCCCTCCCTGGGGGTCTCCCCGGGGGGCTCCCCCCGGCCCCCGGCCCCCCCCGCGCCCGCCACGAGGAGGAGGAGGATGAAGATTACGACTCCTAGCGCCCCCCCCCCCCCATTTTTACCAATTTCTCCAGAATTTCCCCCAATCCGGGCTCGGGCCTTACTGGGAGCCGGGCCTGGCCCCAGTTTGGGGGGGCTGGGGGGGCACTGGGAGCGCTGGGACCCCCCCGGACAAAGCCGGGACCCCTTTTTGGGGGTGGGGGGCTCGGGGGGGGGGGTCGGGGGGTGATTTTGGGGCTCTTTGGGGGCTTTTGCTGAGTCGGGGGTTTTGTATCGGCTCAATAAAGTTCCTGTTTCCAGATGGACCCCCCCAAAAAAAAAACAAGCTGGGAACCCCCCCAAAAAAATCCCAACAAACTGGGAACCCCCCCCCCAAAAATCCCTGGGACCCCAAAAACTCTGGGACCCCAAAACTCTGAATTTTCTCCTAAAAAAACACTGGGACTACCCCCAAAAAAACTCTGGGACCCCCCCCAAAAAAAACCCCTGAGACCCCAAAAACTCTGGGACCCCCAAATCTTGGGACCCCCCCCTTAAAATAAAGCCCTGAGACCCCAACAACCCTGGGACCCCACCCCAAAATCAAACCCTGAGACCCTCCCCAAAAAAACCCTGGGACCCCAAAACTTATGAATTTTCTCCTAAAAAATTCTGGGACCCCCCTCCCTAAATTCCTGAGACCCCCCCCCCAAAAAAATTCCGCTGAATTCCCGGGACCCCTCCCCATAATTTCCGGGACCCCCTCAAATTCCCGGGACCCCCCCAAATTCCTGGGACCCCCCACATTCCTAAGACCCCTCCCCAAATTTCCGGGACCCCTCCCCAAATTCCCATTTCCGTTTTCGGCCACCAGGGGGCGTCAGAGCCCCCACGGGACCCTATGGGGGATTTCTGGGGGGTTCCGAGCGGATTTTGGGGTTTTTTGGGGGGGTTTTGGGGGGTTTGGGGATTTCGGAGGGCTGTAGGGGTTTATAAGGGGGTCTTTGGGGTCTGTGGAGGATTTTGGTTTTTTTGGGGGGGATTTGGGGTATTTATAGGGGGTTTTTTTGGGGGGGCTTTTGGGGTTCTTGGGGTCTCTGTGGGGGTGTAGGACCCAAAAATGGGGGGGGGTCAGAGGGGTCTGGGGGGGTCACTGAGCTCCTATAGGGGACCCCAGGGCCCTAAAGGAGCTTTAAAGGGATTTTGGGGGGTCTGTGGGGGTTTGGGGGGGTTTATGGGGGCTGGGGGGGTTTATAGGGGCTCAGGGGGGACCTGTAGGGGTTTGGGGGCTTCTATGGGCGGCCCCCTAAATGTGGGGGGGTCCCTAAATGCGGGGAAGGGTCTCGGGGGGGTCCCGATCCTTTGGGGGCTCCCTAAATGTGGGGGGGTCTTGGGGGACACCAACAGGTGGGGGGCGGTCCCGGGGGGTCCTGATCCTTTTGGGGGTCTGTAAATGTAGGGGAGGGGTCCCTAAATGTGGGGGGGGGTGTCCCTAAATGCGGGGGGGGGTCCCGGGGGGGTCCCGATCCTTTTGGGGGCTCCCTAAATGTAGGGGAGGGGTCCCTAAATGTAGGGGAGGGGTCCCTAAATGTGAGGAGGGTCCCTAAATGTGGGAGGGGTCCCCAAATGTGGGAGGGGTCCCCAAATGTGGGAGTGGTCTCGGGGGGTCCCGGGGGGCCCCTAATTGTGGGAGGGGTCTCGGGGGGTCCCGGGGTGTCTCGGGGGGTCCCTAATTATGGGGAGGGGTCCCGGGGGTCCCCGTGGTCCCGCGCAGCCCCCGCGGGGCGGGCGGGGGGAGCGGAGGCGCCCGGACCCCCCCGCGGCGCTGGAATTTCCCCCCCCCGTTAATCCCGGGGGCACCAAAGGCGGCGAAGCGGCCGCGTTGTGTAACGGGGGAGCGCGGCGGGGACGGACGGACGGACGGACGGACGGAGCGGGAGAGCAGGTGCGACAGACGGACAGGGACAGGGACAGCGGGGACGGACGGACGGACAGGGACAGAGAGGGAGAGCAGGTGCGACAGACGGACAGGGACAGGGACAGCGGGGACGGACGGACGGACAGGGACAGCGACGGGAGAGCAGGTGGGACACGGGGGGACAGGGACAGGGGGACAGACAGACAGGAGGACAGGGACAGTGCCAGGAGAGCAGGTGGGACATGGGGACAGCGGGACAGACGGACAGGGGGACAGGGACAACTGGGGGACCTCTGGCACAGGGGGACAGGGACAGGGACAGACGGACAGGGACAGGGGGACGGGGACAATTGGGGGACCCCCGGGACGGGGGGACAGGGGGGGTCTGGGACAGATGGGGACAATGGGGGGACGTGGGGGTGGCACCTGGAGGACAGGAGGGGACAGCAGGGGACAGGACTGGGGGGGACATTTGGGGGACACAGGAACAACAGGTTGGGACACCAGGGAGGCTCTGGGGACATCAGGGAGGCTTTGGGGACATGACAGAGGGGACATGGGACAGGTTGGGGACATGGTGGGGGGTATAGGACAGGCTGGGGACATCAGGGAGGGTTTGGGGACATGGGACATGTTGGGGACATGGATGAGGATGGTGGGGACATGGGACAGGTTGGGGACATGACCGAGGGGGCAGGAGGCACAGCTGGCCGGATGTCCCCATCCCTGGGGAGCTGCCGAGGTGGAGCAGGGACAGGGACGTGCTGGGAGGGGACGGGGACATCAGGAGGGGTTGGGGACAAGTGACGCAAGCGGTGACACCGTCCCCAGGGGCCACCACGTCCCCTCCCCGTCTCTGGGTCCCCGTGTCCCCTGTCCCCACATCCTGGTGGCCCCAGCTCAGCGGTGTCACCTCCCTGTCCCGTGTCCCCATGGCCCTGGGGGTGGCTGTGTCCCCTGTGTCCCCCGTCCCACTGTCCCATGTCCTGCTGTCCCCATGGGTGATGTCCCCAGGCCCCAGTGTCCCCATGTCCAGCCATGTCCTTCTGTCCTGCCGTGTCCCCGTGTCCAGCCATGTCCCTTTGCCCAGCATTGTCCCTCTGTCCAGCAGTGTCCCATGTCCCCGTGTCCATCACTGTCCCCCTGTCCCCACCATTGTCCCTCTGTCCGGCAGTGTCCATGTCCCCATGTCCCCGTGTCTATCACCGTCCGTCCTCCTGTCCCCATCGCTGTCCCCCTGTCCCCAGCAGTGTCCGTGTCCCCGTGTCCCCGCCATGTCCCCGTGTCCATCGCTGTCCCCCTGTCCCCATCGCTGTCCCCCTGTCCCCGGCAGTGTCCGTGTCCCCGCCATGTCCCCGTGTCCATCGCTGTCCCCCTGTCCCCAGCAGTGTCCGTGTCCCCGTGTCCCCGTGTCCCCGCCATGCCGTTCGGGGCGGTGCTGGCGCAGGTTGGGGGCCTGGGCCGGTTCCAGGTGCTGCAGACGGCGCTGCTGGCGGTGCCCATCCTGCTCATGGCCAGCCACAACCTTCTCCAGAACTTCACTGCCGCCGTCCCCCCGCACCGCTGCCGCGTCCCTGCTGTCCCCGGTGCCACCCCTGATGTCCCCGGTGCCACCCCAGCACCACCCAGTGCCACCTCAGCGGCTCCTCGTGACACCTTGAGAGGCTCCAACACCGCCCTGAGGTCTCCTGGTGGCACCTCGGGGTCACCTGGTGCCACCCTGAGGTCCGCCCACAGTGCCAGTGACACCCATGTCACACCTGATGGCACCGCGGGGTCACCTGATGGCACTGT
>CM069700.1:201227-251227 GCA_036010785.1 Ammospiza maritima maritima | reverse complement strand
CAACCAGTGACCCCATCCATCCAACCCTCTCCTCCCCCACCTGCCATCCCCGTCCCATCCTGTCCCAGGAAGGTGATGTCACCTCAAGGTCCCCCCTCTCCCACCTTGCTCCAGGTTCTCCATCAGTTTCTCCTACTACGGCCTGGCCATGGACTTGCAGAACTTTGGGGTCAGCATTTACCTCATCCAGGTGATTTTTGGCGCCGTTGACTTCCCGGCCAAGGTGGTGGTGACCGTGTCCCTGAGCTACGTTGGCCGGCGGCTCTCGCTCATGGTGACCTTGTTCCTGGCGGGGCTGGTCATCGTCGCCAACATCTTCGTGCCCACAGGTGGGTGTGGAGTGGGGTGTCTATACTCTGGCCACCAATGTCCCCACCTTGTCAATTGTCTTCATCCACGTTTCCACCCCTATGTCCAACCAATGACCTCCCCATCTCTGCCCCATCCCCACCTGCCCGAGGTGTCCCCACATGATGGTCAAGCCCTGGTGTCCCCATGTATCCCCACCCCATGTCCCAGCCCCGGTGTCCCCACGTCCCCGATGTCCCCATGTCCCCCCAACCTGTGTCCCAGCCCCAGTGTCCCCACGTGGTGGTCAAGCCCTGGTGTCCCCACATCCCCCCACCCGGTGTCCCAGCCCCGGTGTCCCCATGTCCCCCCACCTGGGTGTCCCCATGTCCCCGCAGAGCTGCAGACGGTGCGCACGGCACTGGCCGTCATCGGCAAGGGCTGCCTCTCCGCCTCCTTCAACTGCGTCTTCCTCTACACCACCGAGCTCTACCCCACGCCCATCAGGTACCGCCGCGTCCCCGTGTCCCCAGGGTGGGACGTGTCCCTGTCCCCCCTCCCCGGACACCCCCCGGGCGCTCGGTGCCCCCCGTGACCCTCCCGGCGCCGCAGGCAGACGGGGCTGGGCTTCGGTAGCACCATGGCGCGCGTGGGCGGCATCGTGGCGCCGCTGGTGAAGATGATGGACGAGTACTACCCCTTCCTCCCGCCCGCCGTCTACGGGGTGGCCCCCGTGGTGGCGGCTGTGGCGGCCGCGTTCCTGCCCGAGACCCTCAACACGCCCCTGCCCGACACCATCGAGGAGGTGGAGAACAGGTGGGGACAGGGATGGATGGATGGATGGATGGATGGATGGATGGATGGATGGATGGATGGATGGATGATGGATAGATGATGGATGATGGATGGATGATGGATGAATGGATGGATGGATGGATGATGGATGGATGGATGGATGGATGGATGGATGGATGGATGGATGGATGGATAGATGATGGATGATGGATGGATGATGGATGATGGATGGATGGATGGATGATGGATGGATGGATGGATGGATGGATGGATGGATGGATGGATGATGGATGGATGGATGGATGGATGATGGATGGATGGATGATGGATAGATGATGGATGGATGGATGGATGGATGGATGGATGGATGATGGATGGATGGATGGATGATGGATGGATGGATGGATGGATGGATGGATGGATGGATGGATGATGGATGGATGATGGATGGATGGATGGATGATGGATGGATGGATGGATGGATGGATGGATGGATGGATGATGGATAGATGATGGATGGATGGATGGATGGATGGATGGATGGATGGATGGATGATGGATGGATGGATGGATGATATGGATGGATGGATGGATGATGGATGGATGATGGATGGATGGATGGATGGATGGATGGATGGATGGATGATGGATGGATGGATGGATGGATGGACAATGAATTGTTGATGGCACAGTAACGAGCTCTGTGATTGGCTGAATGCTTAGCCTGGGTCACTTTCCCCATACCATGACCTTCCTCCTCCTCCTCCTCCTCCTCCTCCTCCTCCTCCTCCTCCTCCCTGCAGGACCAAGCAGAAGCCAGCAGGTGACCCCAAGGAGAAGATTGCGCTCCAGCCCCAGGACGGGCCCCCCCTGAAGGAGCCCTGAGGGACCCTGGGGGTGGGCACAGCCCCCCAGCCCCGGCCACCAGCGACCCCAGGGGTCCCCACAGCTGGAGGGGGACACCTGGGTCGTGTCCTGGGACCTCCTGTTGGGGTGGGGACATCTGGGCAGGAATAAAACAGCTCTGGTGGGGACACGTCTCAGGGTCTCGTCTGTGCCCCCCCAGGTCACCCCAACCACCACATCTGAGGTCACCTCCCATGGGACAATGCCCAAGAATGTCCCTGATGTCACTTCAGGGAGGGGACAACCCAGCACCTCTTTTTTGGAGGTCATCTCCACAAGAGGACACCCCACAGCCTTGTCCATCGATGAGGTGGCACCTAAACCCCCCATTTTTAGTGACACCTCATAACCTCATCCAAGAGGACGCTGCCCAAGAACCATGTCCCCAAAGTCACCTCAGATAAGGTGGCACCAAGAACACCACGCTGGATATCACATCCACCAAGACCATCCCAAATAACCCCAGACCTCCAACAAGACCATCCTCAATGACCCCAAACCTCTTCTGGCTGAGGTGTCCCCAAATCCCAGAGGAGCTGGAGAAGCCCCACCCAAACCCCACCCCGCCCCCTCCCGATGCCCCTTCCCCGATTTCCGTCCCCCGAGGCCACCCCGGCCCTTGCTCCCATTCCTGACGTGTCCCTTGGCCCCATCAAGTCCCCATCAAAAATTAACCCTCGGCGGGGAATGCGCTGACCCGGGCAGGGCCACCTCCGTCAGCACCTTTCCGTCGCCTTTTGACCACTGAAATCGCTAAAATTTAACCCAAAGGCGCCACCGGAGGCCGGACATTGGTCCGTGCCAGGAGACTTCCTCTCCTTGTGGTGCCCACCCTGGTGCCACCCAACCTGCTGGACAGCCCCTCTCCAAAACCTGACTTTTCCCCTCAAAATGCAATGCTGGAAATAATAATTAAAAGGAATGAAGCATTTTTTGTCTTCCTGCCCCAAATCGCTCCAGTTTTGCCCCATTTTGTGAGACTTTTGCCCCGAAAACACCTTTTGTTTTTACCCCTGGACACCTTTGCGCTGCACTTTTGCCTTCTCCTGCTGGAAAAGCACCAAAAACCCCCCGGAGATGTCAAACATTAACCCAACCCACCCTCGGCTCGGGTTATATAGGAGCCCACCCCAGGGTGCTGCTGGAGGGAGGACACCGCGCGGCACGGGGAGGCACTTTTGGGGTGAAACCCCTGAAATTTGGGGCTCTGCATGGCTGTGGGGCGTTGCCCGGCCCCGGTGGCGGTGGCGGTGGTGGCGAGATGGCCTTCGCCAGCCTCCTGGAGCACGTGGGCGGCATGGGGCGCTTCCAGGTGCTCTCGGTGCTGCTGCTGTCCCTGCCCGTGCTGATGATGGCCAGCCACAACCTTCTCCAGAACTTCACCGCGGCCACCAGCGACCACTGGTGCCGCCCAAGCCCTGGGGCCAACGCCACCGGCCTGGACGCCGAGGCCCTGCTGAGGGTCTGGGTGCCCCGCGGGGAGCGGTGCCGGCGCTTTGTGACACCCCAGTGGTGGCTTCTGGAGACCAACGGCTCGGAGGCCACCAACAGCTCCTGGCCGGAGACGGAGCCGTGCGGGGATGGTTGGAGCTACGACCGCAGCGTCTTCACCAGCACCATCATCACGGAGGTGGGACGGTGGTGGGGGGTTTTGGGGGTGTCTGGTGGGCTTTGAGGGGTTTTGCGAGGGTGTCTGGTGGGCTTTGAGGAGTTTGGGGGGCGTCTGGTGGGCTTTTCACCCAATCCCATGGGTGGGTCCCACCTGGAGGTACCAGTAAAGGGTCTTCTGCCAACACGACATTGACCACTCCCAACTGGAGCATCTTCCCTGCTCAACCTTCAGGGGAGATGTCAACACCAGGAAGGCCCAGGAGGGGAAGGGAGGGATGGGGAGGTGGTGGCCATCCACAAAGAGGTCACAAGGGCATCACAAAGAGGTCACAAGGGGTCACAAGGGGTCACAGGACCCTTGCATGGACCTTCCAACCATGACAGTGATGACAAGGGAGGCCATGCATTCATTGTCACCTTTCCATTGGCCATTCATTGACCTCCATGGGTGGCCATTCATGGACCTCCATGACCACCCATGGCCACCACGGGTGGTTTTGGGGTCTGGGGGGACAGAGGGGACCCTGACCTCTGTCCCACCCCGTGTCCCCCGGCAGTGGGACCTGGTGTGCAGCTCGCGGGGGCTCAAGCAGCTGGCGCAGTCGCTCTACATGGCCGGGGTCCTGGTGGGCGGCCTCTTCGGGGGGCTCTCGGACAGGTGAGGGGGGCCCTGGCAGGTGGGGTGGCACCAGAGGGGTCCTGTCACCTTCTCTGCCTCATCTTCATTCCCTCTTCCTCTTCCTCATCCTCTTTTTCTTCCTCATCCCCTTTTTCTCCTCATCCCTCTCTCTCTTCCTCACCTTCCTCACCTCTCTTCCCCCTCCTCATCCTCTTCTTCCTCACCCGCTCCTCCTTCCCCTGCCTCCTTCTTCATCCTTCTTGTTTCCTCCTTCTCTCCATTTTCTCCTCTCCTTCTCTTCCTCTTCCTCTTCCTCTTCCTCTTCCTCTTCCTCTTCCTCTTCCTCTTCCTCTTCCTCTTCCTCTTCCTCTTCCTCCTCTTTCTCCTCCTCCGCCCCCATTTCTTCATTCTCACCCCCTGCTCCTCCTCCTCCTCCTCCTCTCTGTCCCCGCCCAGGTTCGGCCGCCGCTCGGTGCTCACCTGGTGCTACCTGCAGATGGCTGCCATGGGCACCTGCTCGTCCTTCGCGCCCACCTTCAGCGTGTACTGCCTGTTCCGCTTCCTGACGGGCATGGCCTTCTCGGGCATCGTCCTCAACAGCGTCTCCCTGTGTACGTCACCCCTGGGCGCCCACCTGGGCGGGCTCCGTGTGCCCCTGAGCCTGTGGGAGCCATCGTGGTGGTGTCCGTGTGCCCCTGAACCTGTGGGAACCATCTCGATGTAGTCCGTGTCCTCCAGGCATCATCCTGGTGGGCTCCGTGTCCCCTGGGCACCATCTTGGTGGTCTCCCCATCTCCTGGGCACCATCCTGGTGGTCTCCCCATCCCCTGGGGTGCCGGTGGGATCTCCCAGGAGGTCCCCACGTGCCGTGTCCCACAGCTCTGGAGTGGATGCCGACTCACATGCGGGCGCTGGTGGGCACCTTCATGGGCTACTGCTACACGGCCGGGCAGTTCCTGCTGGCCGGCGTCGCCTTCGTCGTCCCCGACTGGCGCCAGCTGCAGCTCGTGGTGTCCCTGCCCTTCTTCGGCTTCTTCCTCTACTCCTGGTGAGGAGGAGGAGGGAGGGATGGATGGATGGATGGATGGATGGATGGATGGATGGATGGATGGATGGATGGATGATGGATGGATGGATGGATGGATGGATGGATGGATGGATGGATGGATCCATGGATGGATCCATGGATGGATCCATGGATGGATGGATGGATGGATGGATCCATGGATGGATCCATGGATGGGAAGCAGCGGTGGACATGTGGAGGTAGGGATGGTGGGATGGATGGAGGGATGGACAGCTGGAGTTATGCCTTGGTGGAAGGGTGCATGGGCAGGTGGGCAGAAGGAAAAGATGAAGAGAACGTCCAGCAACAGCTGGGTGGAAAATGGGGACACGGGGTGATGACCAGAGGGACGGGGGGACATTGCCAGCAGGATTGAGGTGGGACAGTGACAATGTTTGGGCTCCTGCTCCATCCCCTCCTGCGCAGGTGGCTGACAGAGTCGGCGCGGTGGCTCGTCATGGTGGGGAGGTCCCACCAAGCCCTGCGGGAGCTCCAGAAGGTGGCCAGGATCAACGGGAAGAAGGAGGAAGGGGACAAGCTCGACATAGAAGTAAAAAGCTCCGTCGGGTCCCCCAGGGTGTCCCTGGGGTGTTTTATTGGGGTCCCTTGAATGTCCACCCCACGGACAGCTGTCCATCCATGGTCACTGTGTCCATCATCCCTTATTGTATCCATCCATGCACTCATCTTCATCTCAGTGACATCCATCATCTCAATCTCCTCCATCTCCCCCATCTCCACCCATTCCTTCACCCATCCATGAATCCACAACCTCCATCCCACCACCACCACACTGTCCATCCATGGTCACTGTGTCCATCATTCCTGTCCATCCATCCACTCATCTTCGTCATCTCAATGACATCCATGTCCTCCATCTCCACCCATCCCACCCATCCTTTCACCCATCCATGAATCCACCACCTCCATCCCACCACCCACGCATGACCCCCTTCCATTTTTCCCACCCATCCTGCCCAGACCTGCCCAGGTACAAGAGGGTCCCCAGTGTCCCACCCCCATCCCAGACCCCCCCTGTCCCTCCAGACCCTGAAGTCCCACATGGAGAAGGAGATGACGTCGTCCAAGACCCGCCACACCGTGGTTGACCTGGTCCGGACGCCGGTCCTGCGCCGCATCTCCTTCTGCCTCTGCTTCGTGTGGTACGGCCGGCGGTGGAGGACACCAGTGGGTGGTTGTCCATCCCCTCCACATCCTTGACGCCCCCGTGCCACCCCACACCTCCCCACAGGTGACATTTTCACCGCCTCTCCTCCCTCATGGTGCAGGTTCTCCACCAGCTTCGCCTACTACGGGCTGGCCATGGACCTGCAGAACTTTGAGTTCAACATCTACGTGATCCAGCTGATCTTTGGAGCCGTGGACATCCCGGCCAAGCTGGTGTCCATCCTCACCATCACCTACGTGGGGCGCCGCTTCACCCAGGCCGCCGCGCTCATCCTGGCCGGCTTGGCCATCCTGGGCAACGTCTTGGTGCCACGAGGTGAGACCTGGGGTGGTGGCAGTGGTGTCCCCTCATCTCCAACCTCCCAACCTTGGTGCCACGAGGTGAGACCTGGGGTGGTGGCACTGGTGTCCCCTTATCTCCAACCTCACTGGGACGGCCCAGATGAGCTCAACCCATTGATGGAACACCCCAGGTTGGGTCATTTTAGCTTTTTATGGGGGATTTACCCCAAATCCTGGTGTTTGGGATCTTCTCTTGTCAAGTGGGGACACTGAGGTGACTCCTGGGTGTCCCTCTGTCCCTGCAGACCTCCGGACACTCCGGACAGCCCTGGCCGTCTTTGGCAAAGGTTGTTTGGCCGCGTCCTTCAACTGCGTCTTCCTCTACACGGGCGAGCTCTACCCCACCGTGATCCGGTAAGGAGAGGACATGGCTGGGTGGTTCTTCAGGTAGTTCCTCAGGTGGTCCCTCAGGTGATCCCTCAGGTGGTCCCTCAGGTGGTCCCTCAGGTGGTCCCTCAGGTGGTCCCTCAGGTGGCCCCAGGTGGTTCTTCAGGTGATCCCTCAGGTGGTCCCTCAGGTGGCCTCAGGTGGTTCCTCAGGAAGCCTCAGGAGCTCTGCGTGTCCCACAGGCAGACGGGGATGGGCATGGCCAACACCATGTCGCGGCTGGGCAGCATCATGGCGCCCCTGGTGAAGATGGCGGGCGAGCTGTTCCCGGCGCTGCCCTTCGTCATCTACGGCGCCGCGCCCGTGGTCTCGGGGCTGGTGGCCGCCTTCCTGCCCGAGACGCGGAACGTGGCCCTGCCCGAGACCGTGGAGGAGGTGGAGGGAAGGTGGGGATGGAGAGGAACAGGGATGGATGGGTGGTGGGATGAGATGGGATGAGATGGGATGGGATGGGATGGGATGGGATGGGATGGGATGGGATGGAGGTAGAGAACATGTTTGAACGTGGGGATGGATGGATGACGGATGCATGGATGGATGGATGGATGGATGGATGGATGGATGGATGATGGATGGATGGATGGATGGATGATGGATGGATGGATGATGGATGGTGGATGATGGATGGATGACGGATGGATGGATGGATGGATGGATGGATGGATGGATGGATGGATGGTGGATGATGGATGGATGATGGATGGATGGATGATGGATGGATGGATGATGGATGGACCGAAGGAAGAATGGAAGGATGGATGGATGTCCATCCCACCCCAACAAAAACCCCCTTGTTCTCTCCAACCCACCCTTCATCTCTCCCTGCCCACCAGGACACGATCCCACAAGGACGAATCCCGACATCTCCAGGTTCCTCTCCACCCCACCCCATCCAGCAACTCCACAGGGCCCCGTTAGTGCCACCCCCACCGAGGGACCCCAAAACCCTCATCCCTCGCTGCTCCTGATGGACGAACGAGCAGATTTGGGGTTGGAGGAGCTTCATGAAGAGCAGAGGGACAGCAGCGACCACAAAGACCCGGCCGCCGCCTCCCTGTGGATTGGGGGGGACACTGGCTCCCCCAAATCTCCACATCGAGGACGGTTGGGCCGTGCTGGAATAAAAACCGATAAAAGCAAAACTCGAGTGCGATGTGGGGGTGGGGGTGGGGGTGGGGGTGGGGTTGTTTTCCCACGGCCGCGGGGGGTCCCGCGCAGCCGGGCCGGGCCCGCCCCGAAGGAAAACACGGGAACCAGCGGGAACCAGCGGGAACCAGCGGGAAACAGCGGGAAACAGCGGGAAATTGTGGATCGGCACCGCGGGAACCCCCCCCGGCCCCTCCCCCACCCCCCCGGCACCGCGGGACCCCCCCCCCCGGCCCCTCCCCCTCGGCCGGAGCTGCCGGGGATGGACAAGGCCGGGGGAGAGGGCGGGAAGGAGCTGGGATCACAGGGATGGATTGGGGATCTCGAGGATTGGGGACCCCGAAATTGGGGATCCAGGGGATTGGGGATCACAGGGATTGGGGGACCCCAGGATCAAGGACCCTGAGGATCCGGGATCCTGGGCATTGAGGATCCTGGGGCTTTGGATTCTGAGGACTGGGGATCCAGAGGATTGGGACTCCTGATGATTGGGGACCCCAGGGATTTGGGATCCTGAGGATTTGGGATCCCGAGGATTTGGGATCCCGAGGATTTGGGATCCCGAGGATTTGGGATCCTGGGGTTTTGGGATCCTGGGAATTTGGGATCTCAAGAATTGGGGATCCTGGGCTTTGGGGACCCCAGGGATTTGGGGATCCTGAGGATCAGAGATCCAAGGGATTTGGGATCCTGAGGATTGGGGACCCCAGGAATTCAGGGTCCTGAAGATCAGAGATCCCAGGAATTGAGGATCCAGAAGATTGGAGACCCTGGGGATTGAGGATCCAGAGGATTTGGGATCCCAGGATTGGGGACCCCAAAAATCCCCATGTCCAGGTGCCCAGGGATCCCAAGGACCCACAGACCCTGTTCCTGGACACCCCAAAGACTCAAATCCCACGGATTCAGGTGTTTGGATCCCAGGGACACAAGATCCGGGCACAGGGTGTCCAGACATCCCAGGAACTCAGGGATCTCCAGGACTCGGGGATCCCAAGGATCCCAGAGATCCCAAGAACCAAGGACTCAGAACCCTGAATGTCCAGGGATCCGGGATCCCAGGGATCCAGACCACCCAGAGATCCCAAAGATCCCCACATTCTGAGGGCACAAAAATGTCCCAGAAGTCCCCAGAGATCCCAAAGATCCCGACATTCTGAGGGCCCAGAGCTGTCACTGACCCAGATGTCTCAGATGTCCCAGAAGTCCCCAGAGATGCCGAGGATCCACCCACGTGTCCTCACACCTGGCTGGCGCCAATCCCGGTGTCGGGCTCCCCCCGTCCCCCCCACGCTCCGCTGCCCCGCCGCCCTCCTGCCCGGGGTCCAAGGGGCTCCCACGCCGCGGGTCAGAGCCCCCGGGACTTTTCCTCATCAATGATCCACCCCGCAGGAGCGCTGAGGGGGCCGGGGGTCCCCGTCTGCCACAGCCAGGGGGGCTCCCGGGGCGAGGATGAGGATGGGCTGGGTGGGATGAAGGGGCAGCCCCCGGGTGTCCCCGGTGGGCCCGGCGCGGTCGGCACCGGCATTTCCGGCCCGGGAGCGTCTCCAGCGATCCGCGGCGGGTCCGGAGTCAAACGTTAACCGGGACCGGTTAAATAGGAGCGGGGCCAGGCCGGGGGCAGGGCAGGGCCATGGGGTGGTGACGGCCGGGAGGGCTCCGGGACCGGGATCTGGAGCTGGGAGAGGCCGGGAGTGAGCGGCAGTGCCCCACAGGTGAGTGATCAGTGATCAATACGGAGATCGATGGGTCTTGGAGGTCAAAGATCGATGGAGAGAAGGGCTGATCAATAGAGAGATTATGGGTCAGGAGGTTGATCAATAAAGAGATTATAGAGAGATCAATGGGTCACAGAGAGCCCGGCGAGGTCAAAGATCAATAGATGGATCAATGGAGGGAAGGGCTGATCAATAGAGAGATTGCAGAGAGATCAATGGGTCACAGAGAGCCCAGCGAGGTCAGGAGACAGATCAGAGATCAATAATCGATTGATGGAGAGAAAGGCTGATCAAGAGAGAGATTATGGGTCAGGAGGTAGATCAATAGAGAGATCGAAATAAATAAATCAACCAATAGAGGGATTAAAGGTCAATAAATCAATTAAGAGAGCAATGAAAGGTCAATAAATCAATCAATAGGAAGATTAGAGGCCAAGGGGCTGATCAATAGAGAGGTTAAGATTGACACATTGATAATAGATTATAAATCAATAGCTGGGTCATTAGGATGATCAGTTAGGATCAATCAGAAGGATTGATGGAGAAGGAGATCATTATTCTGATTGGTCGATTATGGTTCAATAGATTCATCAATAGAAAAATAGAGACCAATTATACGATCAATTAATAGATTAGAAATCAATTTATTGGTACTAGAGATACACAGACTAACAGATGGATCGATAGAGATCCCTCTAGATCAATAGATTGATTGATCAAGCCAGCAATTGATCAATCAATATCTCAATAAATCAATAACAGAAACATATGGATCAATATTCTAATACATAAAGGGATCATGGACTAATTATGATCAGCCTATTATAGATAAGGGGAGTCTAATGATCAATAATTTATCAATACAGAAAGAACTCACTGGACTGATCAGCAGGGGAACCAATAGATCAATCAATAATTGATTATCAGCAGAAAATCGATTTGTTGATTGGCTAAGGATCAATAAACGGGCAGAGACAGCAGAGAAATTCATTGATCCATGGATTGATCGATTGACCAGGGGGGGTGAAGGAGGGGCCGGGAGGGGCGGGGCCGAGGGAGGGGTGGCCAGAGGGACAGAGGGACGGCCGGACGGACAGAGGGACGGAGGGACAGAGGGACAGAGGGACAGAGGGACGGACGGACAGAGGGACGGAGGGACGGAGGGACAGAGGGACAGACGGACAGAGGGACGGCCGGAGAGCTCGGACAGTCCCGAGAGTCCGGAGCCGGAGCGGCCGAGGGAGGAGGAGGAGGAGGAAGAGCAGAGCAGGTGGGGATCGATTGATCGTGAGGGATTGGTGGGAGAGGGGAGAGAGGATTGATTGATTGATTGATTGATTGATTGATTGATTAGTTGATACATAGATTGATAAATTAGGAAGGCATGTGGGGGAGCTGAGAGCAAGAAATGATCAGTGATTGATTAATTAATTGATTGATAAAGTGAGAGTGACTGTGATAGGTGGATTGATGAATAGATAATGGATCAATCTATTGATAGATTAGAGAGACAGATTGATAGACTGATCTATCAATAGATAGATCAATAGATTGATAGACTGGTCAGCAGATTGATCAATCAGACTGATAGAGAAATCTGCTGATCAAGCGATGATCAATCTATTAACACATCAGTTGATCCATCTGATAGACTAATGAATTGATTGATTGATTGATTGATTGATTGAGCAATCAATAGGTGATCAATAGAGGGTCCTTGTGCTGTTCTGGGGACCGTCCACTGTCGTCCATCCACCCTTGGCCCTTCCTCCACCCCTGGGGCCAACCCTCATCCTCCTCCCTCACCCCCTTGGTCACCCCTTGGTCATTCTTTGGTCACTCCTTGGTCATCCTTTGGTCACTCCTCTGCTGACCACCCAAACCATCCCTGACCTCTCCTGACCCTCCCTTGGTCCATCCCTGGGTCTGTCCATTCCCTGACCACCCTCTGACCATCCACTGACCACCTCTTTGGCCCTTCCTTGACCACCCTTTGGCCATTCCTTGACCACCCTTTGGCCGCTCCTTGGTCACCCTTTGGCCACTCCCTGACCACCCTTTGGTCCATCCCTGGGTCTGTCCATCCACTGACCACCCTTTGGACCCTTCCTTGGCCACCCTTTGGCCATTCACTGACCACCCTTTGGACCCTTCCTTGGCCACCCTTTGACCATCCCTCCCTGTTTGCTCCTCTCCCCACCCACAGCTGACCAGTGCCCTGTCCATCTCCGTCCCTCTCCGGCCATGTCCTTCGTGGAGCTGCTGTCCCGCCTGGGTGGCATGGGCCGCTTCCAGGTGACCTACGTGGCGGCGCTGGCCGTGCCCCTGCTCATGCTGGCCAGCCACAACCTCCTGCAGAACTTCACGGCCGGCATCCCCGAGCACCACTGCCGGCCGCGGCCCGCGGCCAACGCCACCGAGGTGCCCCTGGTGGTGTCCATCCCCCGGGACGGGCAGCGCCGGCCGCAGAGCTGCCGCCGCTACGTGGAGCCCCAGTGGCACCTGCTGGACGTCAACGGCTCGGCCAACGGCACCGCGGCGGCCACCGAGCCGTGCCACGACGGATGGACGTACCTGGATGGCATCTTCAGCGACACCATCGTCACCGAGGTCAGGGAGGGGACACCGTGGGGTTCCTCAGGGTGGGGGATGGTGGTGTCCTCATGGTGTCCCTGTGGGGACCGTGGTGACCCTGTGGTGTCCCAGTTGTGTCCCTGTGGTGGCCCTGGTCATGTACCCATGGTGACCCCCATGGTGACCCTGGTGGTGACCCCCATGGTGACCCCATGGTGACCCTGTGTCCCCTCCCGGTGGCAGTGGGACCTGGTGTGTGACTCCAAGAAGCTGCGGCAGGTGGCCCAGTCCATCTACATGGCCGGGATCCTGCTGGGCTCCAGCCTCTTCGGGATCCTCTCGGACAAGTGCGGGACTGGGAGGGACTGGGAGGGACTGGGAATGGACTGGGAGGGACTGGGAGGGACTGGGAGGGACTGGGAGGGACTGGGAATGGACTGGGAGGAATTGGGAGGGACTGGGAGGGACTGGGAAGGGGGAGAGGGGTGTCGTGTTCTCTGCTCTCTCTGGGCCCCCTTTGTCCTGGTGTCCCCATGGTTGTCCTCTGTCCCCACGTCACTCCCAGTGCTCCCAGTGCCCGTGTTCTTCATCCCAGTGCTCCCAGTGCCCACAGCCCCATCCCAGTGACCCCAGCACACCATGTCCCCCTTCCCAGTACCCACGTCCCCATATCCCCCATCCCAGTGCTCCCAGTGCTCCCAGTGAGTGCTCCCAGTGCTCCCAGTGAGTGCTCCCAGTGCTCCCAGTGCTCCCAGTGCTCCCAGTGAGTGCTCCCAGTGCTCCCAGTGCTCCCAGTGCCCCAGCGCCGCCGTGTCCCCGCAGGTTCGGGCGCCGGGCGCTGCTCACCTGGTGTTATCTGCAGCTGGGCGCCACCGGGGTGGGCACGGCGGCCGCGCCGTCGCTGCTGGTGTACTGCGTGTGCCGCTTCCTCACCGGGCTGGCCATGGCCGGCGTGTCCCTCAACTCCGCGTCCCTCTGTGAGACCCCGCCGGGGACCCCCAGGGAGGGGAGGGACCCCCAAAACCAGGGAGGGACACCCTAATCCAGGGAGGGACCCCCAAACCAGGGAGGGACCCCAAAACCCAAGGAGAGACCCCTCAACTTGAGGAGGAATCTCCTAACCCAGGGAGGGACCCCCAGTCCAGAGATGGACCCCAAAACCCAGGGAGGGACCCACATATCCAACCCAAAACCCAATGACCCATGGGAGGGTCCAAACCCCTCTTCATTGACGCAACCCCATCCCACTGACCCAACTCCATTGACCCAACCCAACTGCACTGACGCAACCCAACCTGACTGACCCAGCCCCACCCCATTGACCCAACCCAACCCTCATTGATCCAACCCCCATTGACCCAACTTCATTGGCCCAACCCCACTGACTCAACTCCACCCCCATTGACCCAACCCCATCTCATTGACCCCATGCCATTGACTCAACCCCATTGACCCATCCTCCACTGACCCAACACAACCCCCATTGACCAAACTCAACTCTTTTGACCCAATCCCATTGACCCACCCCCAACCCCATTGATCCAACTCCATTGACCCAACCCCATTGACCCAACCCCACCCCACTGACCCATGAGGAACCCACCCCCCAAGCCCACCCAGGCCCCCCTTGGGCCATCCCCTGACCCCGCAGCCATGCCCAGGCATGGAGTGGATCCCGACGGAGGCGCGGGCCGTGGTGGGCACCATCAATGGCTACTGCTACACTCTGGGCCAGTTCGTGCTGGCGGCCGCGGCCTTCGGGCTCCCGCGCTGGCGGCAGCTCCAGCTCGCCGTGTCCCTGCCCTTCTTCGTCTTCTTCTTCTACTCCTGGTACGGGACGCCAGTGTCCACTCCCAGTGTCCACTCCCAGTGTCCACTCCCAGTGTCCATCCCTGGTGTTCACTCCAGTGTCCACCCCCATTGTCCATCCCCAATGTCTACCCCAGTGTCCACCCCCAGTGTCCACCCCTGGTGTCCATCCCTGGTGTCCACCTCAGCGTCCATCTCCAGTGCTCACCCCTGGTGTCCATCCCTGGTATCCATCCCTGGTGTCCACTCCCTGTGTCCCCATTGTCCATCCCCAGTGTCTGTCCCCAATGTCCATCCCTGGTGTCCACCCCAGTGTCCATTCCCGGTGTCCATCCCTGGTGTCCATTCCCAGTGTCCATTCCCGGTGTCCATTCCTGGTGTCCATCTCCAATGGCCACCCCTAGTGTCCATCCCCAATGTCCATTCCCAGTGTCCATCCCCAATGTCCACCCCCGGTGTCCCCCCAGGCTGTACGTGGAGTCGGCGCGCTGGCAGGTGACCTCGGGCCGGCCCGACCTGGCCCTGCGGGGGCTCCGCAAGGTCGCCAGGGTGAACGGCCGCAAGGAGGAGGGGGACAAGCTCAGCGAGGAGGTGGGGAGGGGGCTGGGGGGCGCCCAGATCCCTCTGAGCCCCCAAATCCCCTTGGTCTGACCCTAAATCCCCCCACAGTTCGATGGTACCTCCCGCTCCATCCCTGATCCACCCGGATCCCGGGGGATCCCCCAAATCCTCCCCTGATCTCCCATGGATCCCCCAAATCCTCCCCTGATCTCCCATGGATCCCCCCATTCCCTCTCTCATCGACCCCAAACCCTCCCAGACCCCTCAGATCCCCCTGGGTCCCTCCGATCCCACCCCAGACCCCTCCAGTTCACCCGGATTCCCCCTTAGACCCCTTGGATCCCCCCCAAACTCCTCGGATCTCCCCCCAGACCCCTCAGATCCCCCTGGGTCCCTCTGATCCCACCCCAGACCCTTCCAGATCACTCGGATTCCTCCAGACCCCCGGATCCCCCTCCCCAGCCCCCTGGGAGCCCTCCCCGGGGCAGATCCCTCAGATCCCGGGGCAGATCCTGCGGCACCTCCCGGGGCAGATCCTGCGGATCTTGGGGCAGATCCTGGGGCAAATCCCACAGATCCTGGAGCAGATCCTGCAGACCTTGGGGCAGATCCCAGGGCAGATCCCAGGGCAAATCCTAGTGCAGATCCCAGGGCAAATCCCGGGGCAGATCCTGCAGATCCCTGTGGATCCTGGGGCAGATCCCGGGGCAGATCCTGGGGCAGATCCCGGTGGATCCCGTGCATCCCGGGGCAGATCCCATGGCAGATCCCGCAGCAGATTCCACAGCAGATCCCAGGGCAGATCCCGGGGCAGATCCCGGGGCAGATCCCGGGGCAGATCCCGGGGCAGATCCCAGGTTCTCTCCCCGCAGGCGCTGCGGGCTCTGGTGCGCCCGGAGCCGCCGTTACCAGGCGGGGCCGTGGCCGCGCTCGTCCGGACCCCCGGCATGAGGACGGTGTCGTGCGGGGTCTCCTTCGTCTGGTGAGTCCCGGAAAAAAAAAAATTAGTTTTTGGGGTAAAAAAACACTATTTGGGGGGAAAAAACCAATTTGGGGGGAAAAAAAACACATTGTGGGAAAGTAACTAATAGGTTTTTGGGCAAAAATCCCTGATTTTGGGTGCAAAGAAAGAGATTTTGAGGGGAAAACGTCCTCCCATCTTTTGGGGCAAATCTCAGTTTTTTGGGGGAAATTCCCTGACTTGTTGGGGAAAAAAAAAATCTTTTTTGGGAAAAACTCCTATGGGGAAAAAAACACCTATGGGGAAAAAATCCCCACCTTTATTGGGAAAACAACCTCATCTTTTGGGCAAGAAACACCTTTGGGGGACACAACCCACTTTTTTTGGGGAAAACACATTTTGGGGTAAATTTCGCTGTATTTTTGGGAAAAATTCAAACTTTTTGGGTCAAACGTTTGGGGCAAAAAAATCATCTCTTGGGACCAAGCCCCACTTTGGGGTAAACCTCAATCTTTTGGGAAAACCCCCATCTTTTGGGACAATCCCCATCTTTTGGGACAACCTCCATCTTTTGAGATCACCTCAATCTTTAGGGCAAACCTCAGTTTTTTGGGACAATCTCCACCTTTTTTGGGACAACCTCCATCTTTTGGGACAACCTCCATCTTTGCAGTCCCAACCACTCAGTTTTGTGTGGTTTTGGTGCTGAATTTCTGGATTTTGGTGCAGGTTCTCCACCAGCTTCGCCTACTACGGGCTGGCCATGGACCTGCAGGGCTTCGGCTTCAACGTGTACCTGAGCCAGCTGGTGTTCGGCGCCGTGGACATCCCGGCCAAGCTCCTGTCCGTGCTGGTCATCTCCTGCCTGGGCCGGCGCCTGGCCCAGGGCGGCTCCCTGGCGCTCGCCGGGCTCTGCATCCTGGCCAACATCTTCGTGCCCGGCGGTGGGAACGGCCGGAGGGACGGACAGAGGGACAATGGGGAGGGACAGTGGGGTGGAGAACAATGGGATGGAGGAGAACGGGGTGGTGGAGAATGGGATGGAGGAGAATGGGATGGAAGACAATGGAATTGAGGAGAAGGGGATGGAGGAATGGAGGATGGAGGGATGAAGAACAATGAGTTGGAGAACAATGGGATGGAGAACAATGGGATGGAAGATGGAGGAGGGAGGGAGGGAGGCAGGGAGGGAGGGAGGGAGGGAGGGAGAAGAATGGGTTGGAGGACAATGGGATGGGGAACAATGGGTTGGACAAGAATAGGATGGAGGACAATGGGTTGGAGGAAAATGGGATGGAGGAATGGCAGATGGAGAACAATGGGTTGGAGAACAATGGGTTGGAGAACAATGGGTTGGAGAACAATGGGATGGAAAAAAATGGGTTGGACAAGAATGGGATGGAGGAGAATGGGATGGAGAACAATGGGACAAAAGGATGATGAAGGACCATCAGTGGGATGAAGGCTCATTGAAGAATGGCCATTGGAGGGTTGAGAGGTCATCAGGGGGTGCAGGGTGACCATAGGGTGAAGGATGAGCGGTGGGTGGACACTGAGGAGCCGTGGGTGATGTGTCCCCAGAGCTGCCCACGCTGCGCATGGCCTTCGCCGTGGTGGGCAAGGGCGCCTTGGCCGCCTCCTTCAACTGCGCCTACATCTTCAGCGGGGAGCTCTTCCCCACCGTCATCAGGTGGGTGGGGTCACCCCAGCCCGCCCCCACCCAGCCAGTCACTGACCATGTGCCAACCCCACCTTCCATCAACCCGACCCTCCATGAACCCAACCAAGTCATCAACCCAACCACTCATTAACCCAAACACCCATCAACCCAACCATTGACCACACCATCAATCATCCATCCATCATCCATCCATCCATCCATCCATCCATCATCCATCCATCCATCATCCATCCATCCATCATCCATCCATCTGTCCATCCATCCATCCATCCATCCATCATCCATCCATCCATCCATCATCCATCATCCATCCATCCATCTGTCCATCCATCCATCCATCCATCCATCCATCCATCCATCCATCATCCATCCATCCATCCATCCATCATCCATCATCCATCATCCATCCATCATCCATCATCCATCCATCATCCATCCATCCATCCATCCATCCATCCATCCATCCATCCATCCATCCATCCATCCATCATCCATCCATCCATCATCCATCCATCCATCATCCATCCCTGTGTCCATCCCTGTGTCCATCCCTGTGTCCGTCTGTCCGTCCCACCGCAGGCAGACGGGGATGGGCCTGGGTGGCACCATGGCACGCGTGGGCAGCATGGTGGCCCCCCTGGTGCGGATGTTGGCCGACGTGACCCCGGTGCTGCCCTTGGTCATCTACGGCGCCGCGCCCATCGTGTCGGCCATCGCCACCTGCTTCCTGCCCGAGACCCGCAACGCGCCCCTGCCCGAGACCGTCAAGGATGTGGAGAGGAGGTGAGGACACCCCAAAACCCCCTGAGACCCCCAGAGACCCCAAAACCCCCCCCGAGACCCCCAAACCTTCCATGGGGACAACGTCCCTGTTCTGGGGTGGGGTTGGTTCTTGGAGGAACCCAGGAGGTTTGGGGACGAAAAGGGATGGAGAATCTTTGGGTTGGGGTGGAGGTTTGGGTTGGGATGAAGGTTTGGGGTTGGAATGAAGATTTTGAGGTTGAAAAGGGATGAAAGTTTGGGGTTGGGTTCAAGGTTTTGGGCTTGGGTTGGGATGAAGATTTTGGGATTGGGATGAAGGTTTGGGGTTGGGATGGAGGTTTTGGGATTGGGATGAAGGTTTTGAGGTTGAAAAGGGATGAAGGTTTGGGGTTGATTTGGACGTTTTGGGATTGGTTTGGAAGTTTGGGTTTGGGATGGAGGTTTTGGGGTTGGGATGAAGATTTGGGGGTTGGATTGGAAATTTTGGGTTTGGGATGAAGGTTTTGGGATTGGGATGAAAGTTCGGGGTTGGGATGGAAGTTTTGGTGTCCGGAAGTGTTGACACTTTTATCAAGACCTGAACATTTTGAGGAGAACGTTGAAGTTTTTGGGAAAGGTTGAAAATTCTGGGATTGGGGAGGACGAAAATTTGGGGAATTTTGGGGATTTTTGGGAGCTTTTGGGGCGCCTCCAGGGCGGGTCACCTCGATGACGACGACGTCGCCGTCCCCCTGAGCAGCACCAGCACCAAGGACGGCGCCTGAGGGGGGTTTGGGACCCCCGGGGGGATTTGGGGGCCGGGACCCCCCTGGGGTGCCCCCAGCCCCTCCCCCACCCCGGGTTATTTATTCAATCCCAATAAAATCTCGTGGGAATTTCGGGAATTTTGGGAATTTTGGGACTTGGCTCCGCCCACAGCCGTTGTGGGAGGGGCCTGAGGGATTTGGGGGCGTCCCCACCCCCCAAAGGGGGCTCAGACATCAGGGACCCCCCCCTGGAGCTCGTTAACGAGCGTTAATTGGAATTAACGTTAATTGGAGCTCGGCGGCCTTTGCCCCAATTCCGGAGATTTGGCTGCGAAATAAATCTGGGAATTAATTCGCGTTTCCAGGCAGGGGAAAAAACCCAAACGGGGCAGATTTAACCCCAAAAAACGGCAGAACAACCTCAGGAGAAACCCCTTGGAAAAATCACACCCCAATCCCAAAATTGGGGTTTTTCACCCCATAATAAAAGGGCAGAACAACCTCAGGAGAAACCCTTTGGACAAACCACATCCCAAACCCAAAACTGGGACTTTTAACCCCAAAAAAGGGCAGAACAATCTCAGGAGAAACCCCTTGGACAAACCACATCCCAATCCCCAAAACTGGGATTTTTCACCCCAAAACCCAGGCAGCACCACCTCAATCTCAGCCCTTAGAGAAACCACAATCCCAGCCACCCAAATTTGGCTTTTCCACCCCAAATCCAGGCACGCACCAACCCCAAAATCCTCCACTTTTACCCCAAATCCACAATGTGCCCTCAAATCCTATTTTTGCTTCAAAATCGCCAATTTTTTGCCCCCAAATCCCCATTTCCCCCCCCAAATCCCACCTTTTCCCCCAAATTTCATTTTTGCCCCAATCCCTCCCATTTTTGCCCCAAAAAACCCCACTCACTCCATTTTTTAGCTGTTTTTATTACCAAAAATGAGCATTTGGAGCCATTTGGAGCCATTTGGAGCCGTTTTGGTGTCGTTTCGCTCGTTCCCGGCTAAGACACGACCGTGAAGCTTCGCCCAGGGCAGTTTTGGGGTGAATCCCCCCGGTTTTGGGACATTTCCGTGTCCCCACCCCCGGCAGGGCACCAAAAAGGGGGAAAATTTCCCATTTTGGCCCAAAACGCCGTCGATTCCCCCCAGAATCGCGCTCGGGACGGGGAGGAGAGAAACCGCCGGGATGGGGCCTCGGGGCCGGAATTTCGGGGGGAATTTCAGGGATTTGGGGCAATTTGGAGCACTCGGGGGTGAATTTTCAGTCATTTTTGGGGTTATTTTGGCCAGTTTTGGGGTATTTCGGTCATTTTTTTTGTAATTTCCAAGATTTTTTGGGGTTATTTTGGTCAATTTGGAGTTTTATTTCAGGATATTTTGGGTTTTAAAAATAATTTTGGGGGATTCATCATCACTTTGGGGTTATTTAATAATTTTGGGGTTATTTGGGTTATTTGGGTAATTTTGGGGGTATTTTGGTCAAGTTTGGGGCTATTGGAGTCACTTGGGGTTATTTTGGGGGTATTTCAGTGCTTTCAGGGCTCTTTTGGTCTCTTTTTTTGGTTTTTTGTATAGTTTTGGATTCCTTCAGTCATTTCGGGGCTATTTGGTCAATTTTGGGCCTATTCCAACAGAATTTCAGTAAATTTGGGGCTACTTTGGTCATTTTGGGGCTATTTTGGTCAAACTTTGGGGCTGTTTCAGTAATTTTGGGATTATTTTATTTGGTGCATTATTTTGGTCATTTTTGGGGTTATTTTGCCCATTTTTGGGGTTATTTTGCCCATCTTTTTGGGATTATTTTTGCCATTTTTGGGGGTTATTTTGGCCGTTTTTTGGGGCTTTTTTGCCCATTTTTGGGGGGTTATTTTGGCCATTTTTTGGGGGTTATTTCTTCCATTTTCAGGCTATTTTGCCCATTTTTTTGGGGTTATTTTCCCCATTTTTGGGGGATATTTTGCCCATTTTTTGGGGGGTTATTTTGGCCATTTTTTGGGTTATTTTCCCCATTTTTTAGGTTATTTTGGCCGTTTTTGGGGCCCATCCCGGGGGCTCCTCTCGGGGGGTCCGGGGCGGGTTTGGGGGTGCAGGGGGGGAGGGGCACTCGGAGGTAGGTGCTTTAAAGTTCATTTATTTTTGTGTTTTTTTAGAAAAACAGGCACATTCAGTCCACGGGACCCGGGGAGGGGAAAATTTGGGGGGAATTTGGGGAATTTTGGGGGTTCCCACAGCCCCAAACCCCTGCCCTGCCCCCCAGCGGCGTTTTGGGGCCAAAAGGGGCTTTTTGCACCCCAAAATTTGGGGGTTTTGCCCCATTTTGTGGCAATGGGGGGGAATCCCCAAATCCAGGGATTCTGCCCCATTTTGGGGTGGGGGAGGGGTAAGGCCTGGTGGGGGTGGGGGAGGGGCCGGGAGGATCCTGGGGGGGGGGGTAAAAATGAGGGA
The DNA here is from genome assembly GCA_036010785.1 of Ammospiza maritima maritima. Taxonomy (NCBI): domain Eukaryota; kingdom Metazoa; phylum Chordata; class Aves; order Passeriformes; family Passerellidae; genus Ammospiza; species Ammospiza maritima. The sequence continues at coordinate 229,611 of CM069700.1, read as the reverse complement.
AAATGGAATAAAAATCAAAGTGGGAAAAATCCCTCAAAAATGGGGAAAAAAAGCCCCAAATTCCCAAAAATAAAAGGGGGAAAAGGGAAATTTGGGGGAGGGGGTGAATTTTGGGGTGAAATCCTGGGAATTGGGGAGGAAGGGATGAAAGTCACCCCCAAAATGTCACCCTTGGGGGTCACCCCAAAAAATGTCAGGAGGGGAAAAAAGGAACAAAAATTGGGAAAAGGGAGGAAAAAAAAGTGGAATGAAGGGAATGGAAGATTTTTTAAAAAAAGATGGAAACAGGTGGAAAAAAGAAGGGGAAAAAAGGGAATGAGAGGATTAAAAAAAAAGAAATAAAAAAAGAGAAATAAAAGAAAAAGGACCCTCAAAAAAAGAGAAAAAAAAGGAGGAAAAAGAGGGAAAAGGACAAAAAATGGGGGAAAACCCCCCCCCAAAAAAAGGGAAAAAAGGAGAAAAGGCCCTCAAAAAAAGGGGAAAAGGACCCAAAAAAGGGGGAATACCCCCCCAAAAAAGGGGAAAAACAAACAAAAAAAAGGATTAAAAGGGGGAAATACCCAAAAAAGGGGAAAAGGACCCCAAAAAAAGGGAAAAAAATACCCAAAAAAAGGGGGGAAAAAAGGGGAAGAACGCCCAAAAATAAAAGGGGAAAAGGACCCCAAAAAAATAAAAAGGGAAATAAAAGGCCCCGAAGCCGAGGGGGTGAGGATGAGGAGGGACGGGGGTGGGGCTGAGGGTGAGGATGAGGATGGGGAGGAAGAGCAGGATCAGGAGCTGTTCTGGTTCTGGTAAATCGACGCCTTCTCCTTGAGCAGGTCCAGGCAGAGGTGGCAGCTCCAGCTCCCTGCAAAAACAGTTAATTAATCCCTTAATTAACCCCTTAATTAACCCCTTCATTAGCCCCTTAATTAACCCGTTAATAATCAGTAAATTAGGCAATTAATTAATCATGGGGGTTAATGAGAGAGGAGGAAAAGGAGGAAAAAGAGAGGAAGAGGAGGAGGAGGAGGAAGGAGGAGAATGAAGGAGGGAGGAAGAGGAGGAGGAAGAGGAGGAATGAGGGAGGAAGAGGAGAGAAAAGGAAGGGAGGAAGAGGATGGAGAGGAAGAGGAAGAGGAGGAAGAAGAGAACAAAAAGGAAGAGGGAGAAGAAAGAAAGGAGGAGGAAAAGGAGAATGAAGGAAGAGGAAGAAGAGGAAGAAAAAGAGGAAGAGGAGGAGGAACGGGGGGAAGAAAAGGAGGAGGAAAAGGAGGAGAAGGAGGAGGAGGAGGAGGAGGAGGAAGATTTGGGACAATTAAACCCCTCCCCACATCCCAGCAGGAAACCCAGGAAGAACCCGGAGGGATGGGGGATCCCAGGGGAGGTTTTGGGGTGGAATCCTGAGGGATTGGGAACCCCAGGGTGGGGTTTAGGGTGGAATCCCAAATCCCAGGGGATCGGGAATTTCAGGGCAGATTTTGGGGTGGAATCCCAGGGGATCGGGAATTTTAGGGCAGATTTTGGGGTGGAGTCCCAGGGGATCGGGAATTTCAGGGCAGATTTTGGGGTGGAGTCCCAGGGGATCAGCAATCCCAGGGGATGAGGAAATCCAGGATGGGTTTTGGGGTGGAATCCCAAACCCCAGAGGATCAGGAATTTCAGGGGAGATTTTGGGGCAGATCTCAGGGGATGGGGAGTCCCAGGGGAGGTTTTGGGGTGCAATCCTGAGGGATTGGGAACTCCAGAGGAGGTTTTGGGGTGGAATCCAAGGGAAGGGTTTGGGGTGGAATCCCAGGGGACCAGGAACCCCAGGGTGGGTTCTGGGGTGGAATCTCAAATCCCAGGGGATCAGGAATTTCAGGGGAGTTTTGGGGTGGAATCCCAGGGGATTGGAACCCCGTGGGACCAGGAATTTCAGGGTGGGTTTTGGGGTGGAATCCCAAATGCCAGGGCATCAGGAATTTCAGGGGAGTTTTGGGGCAGATCTCAGGAGATGGGGAGTCCCAGAGAGGCTTTGGGGTGCAATCTCAAGTGACAGGAACCCCACGGGAGCAGCACTCACCCTCGGGGGGCTCGGCCATGGGCGGGGTCAGGCAGTACATGTGGTACCCACGGTCGCAGTCGTCACAGAACAGCAGCTGGTCCTGCCCCAGGACATTCCCGTCACTTTTGGGCCATTCCCAGGTGCGTTTTGGGCACTCCCAGATGGTTTTTGGCCATTCCCAGGTGCCTTTTGGGCACTCCCAGATGGTTTTGGGCCATTCCCAAGTGATTTTTTGGCACCCCCAGGTGATTTTTGGACCATTCCCAGATGATTTTTGGGCACTCCCAGATGGTTTTTGGCCATTCCCAAGTGATTTTTTGTCCCCCCAGGTGATTTTTGTCCCCCCCAGGTGTTTTTTGCCTCCCCCAGGTGGTTTTTGGGTACTCCAAGATGATTTCTGTCCCCGCCAGGTGACTTTGGACCATCCCCATGTGTTTTTTGGGCACTTCCAGGTGCTTTGGGCGCTCCCAGGTAACTTTGGGCCATTCCCAGGTGATTTTTGGCCATTCTCAGGTGGTTTTTTGGCACTTTTGGGTGATTTCTGGGCCGCTCCCAGGTGTTTTTGTCACTCACGTCGTTCTCGGAGGTGCCGCAGATGTTGCAGCACTTGCACTCGATGCACTGCCAGCGGTACGTCTTCACTGCAGCCATCATCACCGGGGTGAACTGCAGGCACGAGGGGTGCCCTGGGGACACAGGGGACAGTGGGGACATTGGGGACATCCAGGGGCAATGGGGACATTGGGGACATTGGGGACATCCAGGGGGATTGGGGACATCAGGGGGACATTGGGGGCATTGGGGACAGATGGAAACCCTCGGATCTCTGACCCCAAATCTCCTTCCCAGCCCCATTTTAGAAGGAAACTCTCAGACCTCAGACCCCAAATGCCCCCCAGCCCCATCCCAAAAGGAAACCCTCAGAGCCCAGCCCCTGAACTCCCCCAGCCCCATTTTAGGAGGAAACGCTCAGAGCCCAGCCCCCGAACTCCCCCAGCCCCATTTTAGAAGGAAACGCTCAGAGCCCAGACCCTGAACTCCCCCAGCCCCATTTTAGGAGGAGACCCTCAGAGCCCAGACCCTGAACTCCCCCAGCCCCATTTTAGAAGGAAACGCTCAGACCTCAGACCCCAAACTCCCCCAGCCCCATTTTAGGAGGAAACACTCCGAGCACAGCCCCCGAACTCCCCCAGCCCCATTTTAGGAGGAAACCCTCCGAGCACAGCCCCCGAACTCCCCCAGCCCCATTTTAGGAGGAAACCCTCCGAGCGCAGCCCCAGCAGTGCCGGAGCCTGACCGGAGCGGCCGCAGTCGGAGCAGGACACGAGCTCCTCGGGCTGTCCCGTCTTCTTGTTGATCTTGGAGTCGCCCAGGCAGAAATCGCAGTAATTGTTGGGGAGGGCCAGCCCGTCCGGGCCCTTCTTGGCTGGAGAGGGGACAGGGACAGGGATTGGGAACAGGGATTAGGGATCAGGGAGCAGGGACAGGGATCAGGGATCAGGATCAGGGACAGGGATCAGGAATCAAGAATCAGGGATCAGGGATAGGAGATCAGGGACAGGAATCAGGGACCAAGGATTAGGGATCAGGGACAGGGATTATGGATTGGGGATCAGAAATTAGGCATCAGGGACAAGGACCAAGAACAGGAATCAGGGACAGGGATCAGGGACAGGGATCAGGGACCACGAATTAGAGACAGGGATCAGGATCAGGGTGAGGGATCGGCAATCAAGGATCAAGGACAGGGACCAGGGATTAAGGATCAGGGATTGGGAACAGGGATCAGGAATCAGGGACAGATATCAGGAATCGGGGATTAGGGATGAGAAATCAGGAATCAGGATCAAGGATCAGGAATCAGGGACAGGAATCAGGCACAGAATTCCCCCCGGAACCACTCCCAACTCCTCGGCCGTGTCACCGCCCGATCCCAGGGGAATTTTGGGGCAATTCTGGGGGGATTTTGGGGCAATTTTGGGGTTTTCTCACATTTCTGCTCCTCGGGGCGCGGGGCCACGGGCGTGGGCGGCTGCGAGTCGTCCTTGTCGTCGCCCTCCTCCTCGGCCAGGTGCGAGTGCGCGTAGTGGTAGCTGAGCCCGGGCCGGTTCTTGTAGCGCTTCCCGCAGACTGAAATAACCGGGGAAATCGGGAAAAATTGGGGAAAATCCGGGAAAATCCGGGAAAAATCCGGGAACATTCCGGGAAAATTTGGGAAAATCCCAGGAAAATCCGGGGAAAATCACGGTCAGGGACGGGCATCCGGGATTTCGGTGCGAACTGCGGAATTTGGGGTGGAAACTCTGAGATTTGGGCTAAAAACTCCGGAACTGGGGTGGAAACCCTGAGATTTGGGTGCAAGCTGCAGAATTTGGGGTGCAAACTCCGGGATTGGGGTGCAAACTCCGGGATTGGGGTGGAAACTCCACAACTGGGGTGCAAACTCCGGGATTGGGGTGGAAACTCCGGGATTGGGGTGGAAACTCCACAACTGGGGTGCAAACTCCGGGATTGGGGTGGAAACTCTGGGACTGGGGCGGAAAGTCTGGAATTTGGGTCCAGACTCTGGGATTGGAGTAGAAATTCTGGGATTTGGGTGCAAACTGCAGAATTTGGGGTGGAAATCCCAGGATTTGGGCGCAAACCCCAGAACTGGGGCAGAAACTCCGGGATTTGGGGGTGGAGATTCCTGGATTTGGGTCCAAACTTTGGAATTTGGGTACAAACTCCAGAATTTGGGGTGCAAACTCCAGAATTTGGGTCCAAACTCTGGAATTGGGGAGGAAAGTCTGGGATTTGGTTACAAACTCCAGAATTTGGTTACAAACCCCAGAATTTCGGCGCAAACTCCAGAATTTGGGTGCAAACCCCAGGATTTGGGCACAAACTCCAGAATTTGGGTGCAAACCCCAGGATTTGGGTACAAACTGCAGAATTTTGGTACAAACCCCAGGATTTGGGTACAAACCCCAGGATTTGGGCCCAAACTCCGGGATTTGGGCACACGCTCCGTGTTTTTCCCATCGCTGGCTCCACAGGGGGGTTTGATGTAATAATTTTTTGTTTTCCTGCCCCGTTCCCTGCTGGAGAAGGGTCAGGGGGCTCTGACGTCGCTGCCGTGGCCTTCGGCCTCTCCCTCCCTCCTCCTCCCCTCCCCGGGGCTCCACACGGGAATTTGGGATTTATTTTGGGGGCAGGGAGTGGAAAAAAAAGGGGGAAAAAAAGGGGGGAAAAAAAAGGAGGAAAAGCAGGAAAAAGGAGCAGAGAGAGAGAGCGGAACTACCTCGGTCGGGAGGTTTCAAGGAATGCTTTTGTTTGTAACTGTCTGAAACACAGAAAGAGAAGTCGTGAGAGGACACACGGACACACGGAAAAACGGGAAAAAAGGGCAGGAAAAACACAACCTCAGGGAGCCAGGGCCAGAGTTAGTGCTGGGAGTGGCAGGACAGGAGGAGGAAAGAGAGAAGAAGGAGCTGGCAAAGCTGCCCTGGCATTGCCCGTCCCGTTATTGCCTAAATTCAGGGATTGGGGGTGGAAGGGACGGAGCTTTATCCTGGTTTTATCCTGATTTTTGTCCTGGTTTTATCCTGGTTTTTATCCAGGTTTTAACCTAGTTTTATCCAGGTCTTATCCTGTTTTTATCCTGGTTTTACCCTGGTTTGTATCCTGGTTTTATCCACATTTTATCCTGGTTTTATCCAGGTTTTATCCTGGTTTTTATCCTGGTTTTATCTTGGCTTTATCCTGGTTTTTATCCTGGTTTTACCCTGGTTTGTATCCTGGTTTTAACCCTGGTTTTATCCTGGTTTTTATCCTGGTTTTATCCTGGTTTTTATCCTAGTTTTTGTCCTGGTTTTAACCCTGGTTTTATCCAGGTTCTAACCTGTTTTTTATCCTGGTTTTGGTCCTGGTTTTAACCCTGGTTGTATCCTGGTTTTTACCCTGGTTGTATCCTGGTTTTTATCCAGGTTTTAACCTGGTTTTATCCTGGTTTTAACCTGGTTTTAATCCAGGTTTTAACCTGGTTTTATCCTGGTTTTAACCTGGTTTTTATCCAGGTTTTAACCTGGTTTTATCCAGGTTTTAACCCTGGTTATATCCTGGTTTTATCCAGATTTTTCTCCTGCTTCTATGCTGATTTTAACCTGTTTTTAACCGGTTTTATCCTGGTTTTTGCATTCCCAGTATTCCCAATGGGACACCCCCACCCAGCCCTGCCCTCCCTGGGGGTCTCCCCCCCCAGGACCCCCCAAACCCTCCCGGACCCCCAAACCCCCCACACTCACTGTCACAGGCGTAGGGTTTGTCCCTGTCCTCCAGGATGGCAGCGTCCAGCTTCTTCCGGGCGCCCCCGACGCCTTTTCCCTGCAAAAAACCCAAAATTTGGGCAAAATCCGCGATGGGAGCAGGGCAGGGAGTGAGCCAACAGCGCCCCCTGGTGGGGAGGGCCCGGAATGGCCAAAAATCCCCGGGAATTTGGGGAAAATGGGCAAAAATCCCTGGGAATTTGGGAAAAATGGCCAAAAATCCCCAGGAATTTGAGGAAAATGGGCAAAAATCCCCACGAATTTGGGGAAAATGGGCAAAAATCCCCTGGAATTTGGGAAAAATGTCCAAAAATCCCCACGAATTTGGGAAAAACGAGGCTGGAAATTCTGGTTTTGGTGGGGTTTTGTCATGGGAATTGTGTGGAGTTTTTGGGAGTTGTCTGGAATTTTGGGTAATTCTCTGGGATGTTTGGGAATTTTCTGGGATTTTTTGGGGAAAATGAGGGTGGAAATGTTGGTTTTGGTGGGGTTTTGTCATGGGAATCGTGTGGGGTTTTTGGGAGTTGTGGGGGACTTTTGGGAATTTCCCACCTTGGCCTTGCCCTTCCCTCTCCTCTTGGGCGTGTCCTCCTCGTAATCCTCGTCGTCCAAATCGTCCAGGAAATCGTCGGGCTCCAGGATCCGCTGGGAGCGAGCACAGGGGTTACAGCAGGGGAAACGGGGAAAAAATGGGGGCAAAATGGGGAAAAATGGGCAAAAAGTGGAAATAACTGAAAAAATGGGGAAAATGGGAAGACCAGGAAAAACGGGGAAAATGGGAAGAAACTGAAAACATTGGAAAAATGAAAAGTGGGGAAACAGGAGGGGATGCAAGAGGGGCCACAGCTGGAATTCCCATTATCCCCAATTCCTGGAGTTCCCAGTCTCCCAAATTCCCAATTCCCATTGGAATTCCCATTTGAATTCTCGGTATCCCGAATTCCCAGTTCCCAGCTGGAATTCCTGGAATTCTGAGTTCCCAGTGTTCTGAATTCCTGGTCCCCGGTATCCTGAATTCCCAGAATCCCCAGTATCCCAAGTTCCCAATTCCCACTGGAATTCCCGTTGAAATTCCCAGTGTCCCCAGTTCCCCTTTGGAATTCCCGGCATCCCGAATTCCCATTTCCCATTGGAATTCCTGGTATCCTGAGTTCCTGCTGGAACTCCCGGCATCCCGAATTCCCAATTGCTGTTGGAATTCCTGGCATCCCGAATTCCCGGTTCCCATTGGAATTCCCATTGGAATTCCCTGTATGCTGAATTCCCAGCATCCCGAATTCCCAATTCCCAGTGGAATTCCCGGTGTCCCAAATTCCCAATTCCCACTGGAATTCCCAGTATCCCGAGCTCCCGCTGGAACTCCCAGTATCCCGAATTCCCATTCTGAATTCCCACTGGAACTCCCAGTGTCCCGAATTCCCATTTTGAATTCCCACTGGAATTCCGCTGGAACTCCCAGTATCCCGAATTCCTGTCTGGAACTCCCAGTATCCCGAATTCCCACTTTGAATTCCCATTGGAATTCCCAGTATCCCAAATTCCCATTTTCAATTCCCACTGGAATTCCGCTGGAACTCCCAGTATCCCGAATTACCAATTCCCGCTAGAATTCCCGTTATCTCGAGTTCCCATTGGAATCCCAGGATCCCGAATTCCTGGGATTCCTGGAATCCTGAACTCCCAGTCCCCGGTATCCCAGATTCCCCCCGGAATTCCCAAACTCCCGGAATGCGGTGCCACCTTGCGCGCGCGGCTGTTGGTGACCGGGAACTCGCCCAGGCTGTCGTCGTCCATGCGCGGGTCGGGCAGGGAGCGCTTGTCCAGGGCATCCGTCCTGAGCAGCGCCTCCAGGCTGCTCCCGTCCTGCGCCAGCAGCCCCTCCTTCTTCAGGGCCTGCTCCGTGTCTGGGAACAGGGAAAAAACAGCGGGAAAAACGGGGTAAAAACAGGGGAAAATGGGAAAAATCCATGGGAAAAAATCCGGGGAGAAATGGGGGGAAAAGGGGATGAATGGCAGCGCCTCCAGGCTGCTCCCGTCCTGCGCCAGCAGCCCCTCCTTCTTCAGGGCCTGCTCCGTGTCTGGGAACAGGGGAAAAACAGCAGGAAAAATGGGGTAAAAACAGGGGAAAATGGGAAAAATCCATGGGAAAAATGGGGTAAAATAATGGGGTAAAACAATGGGAAAATGGGGATGAATGGCAGCGCCTCCAGGCTGCTCCCGTCCTGGGCCAGCAGCCCCGCCTTCTTCAGGGCCTGGTCCACGTCTGAGAGAGGGGAAAAATAGGGTGAAAACAGGGAAAAATGGGCAAAAATCCCTGGGAAAAATGGGCAAAAATCCGTGGGGAAATGGGAAAAAAATCTAGGGGAAAATGGGGAAACAATGGGGGAAAAACCCAGAGAAAAATGGGGATAAACAGGAGAGCAGGCCCTCCTTCTTCAGAGCCTGCTCCGTGTCTGGGAGAGGAAAAACAACAGAAAAAACAGGGAAAAACAACGGGGGAAAATGGGAAAAAACCCAGAGAAAAGTGGGGAAAAACCCAGAGAAAAATGGGGTAAAACAGCAGGGGGAAATGGGGAAAAACACAGAGAAAAATGGAGGAAAACCCAGAGAAAAATGGGGAAAAACCCAGAGGAAAACGGGGATAAAACAATGGGGGAAAATGGGGATAAAACAATGGGGGGAAAATGGAAAAAAACCCAGAGAAAAATGGGGAAAACCCAGAGAAAAATGGGGAAAACGGTGACAAAACCAGGAAAAAGGAGGCTGGGTGAGGGATGCTGAGGGATCCGGGTGGAATTTTCAGGAATTCAGCAGGAAATGAGGAATTACCAGGTTTGATGGAAGGGAAGGAGAGCCGCGGATCCTCCGGGGGGTGCGCGCGCCGTTTCTTGCGCCAGCGCCGCGCCGGGTACGAGTAGAGCTGCCCTGCTGCCAAACCTGGGCAGAAATGCCAGAAAATCCCCCAAAATCCGGCCAGGGAGGGACAAAACGCCTGGGAATGATCCCAGGTTCTGATAAAACTCCCCAGACTCTCCCAAGGATGTGACAGTACAGCCCAAAGTGACCCCATCCCCTTCCCCTCCCTGCTGTTTTCCCTTTTCCCCACCATTTCCCTGCTGTTTTCCCAGGGTTTTCCCTTTCCCCCCTTGTTTTTTGCCTCCTGCCATTTTCCTGGTGTTTCCCTCTTATTTTCCCGGTGTTTCCCCACTATTCTCCCATGGTTTTCTCATTGTTTCCCATAATTTCCCTGTTGTTTCCCATCATTTCCCCTCTGATCTCCAACTATTTCCCATCATTTCCCTGCTGTTTCCCCATCGTTCTCCCAGTGTTTTCCCACTGCTCTCCCAGTGTTTCCTCATCACTTCCCCATTGCTCTCCAACTATTTTCCATTATTTCCCCATTGTTTTCCATCATTTCCCTGCTGTTTCTCCATTGTTCTCCCAGTGTTTCCCCACCATTCTCCCATCATTTCCCTGTTGTCTCCCCATAGTTTTCCACCATTCTGCCATAATCTTCCCATTGTTTCCCCATCACTTCATTTCCCTGTTCTTTCCCCATTGCTCTCCTGGTGTTTCTCCATTGTTTCCCATCACTCCCCTGCTGTTCCCCACCATTCTCCCATCGCTTCCCCACTGTTCCCCATCGTTTCCCCGCTGTTTCCCCATTGTTCTCCCACTGTTTCCCACCATTCTGACATTATTCCCCCATTGTTTCCCCATCACTTTCCATAATTCCCGTGTTATTTCCCAATCATTTCCCTGCTGTTTCCCATCATTTCCCTGCTACTTCCCCACTGTTCTCCTGCTGTTCCCTATCGTTTCCCAGCGTTCCCGCACCATCTCCCCACCATTCCCAGCCTTTTCCCGGGGCGTTCCCGGTTCCGTACCGGGCCCGCGGTGCCGTTTCTCCATCCAGATGTAGCAGTTGCTCTGGGCCACGCCGGTCTGCGAGTCCAGGAAGGGCAGGCGCACGCTGCGCTCGGCGCAGAGCCGCGCGTTGTAGCTGTGGCACTGCTCCATGGCGTCGCGGTAGTACTGCTCGCCCAGCCTGGAACGGCACGGATTGGCACTGGGAATGGCAGGGATTGGCACAGGGAATGGCACAGGGAATGGGAAATCTCTCAGGGATGCCAGGGATACCAGGAGAATGTCAGAGATACAACTGCAGAGACTCAGGGATAAAATCCTGGAGGAGATCAGGGATAAACCTGGAAACCCTCAGGGATAAAACTGGAAACCCTGAGGGATAAACCTGGAAACCCTGAGGGATAAACCTGGAAACCCTCAGGAATAAACCTGGAAACCCTGAGGGATAAACCTGGAAACCCTGAGGGATAAACCTGGAAACCCTGAGGGACAAAATCCTAGAAACACTCAGGGATAAACCTGGAAACTCTGAGGGATAAACCTGGAAACCCTGAGGGATAAACCTGGAAACCCTCAGGAATAAACCTGGAAACCCTGAGGGATAAACCTGGAAACCCTGAGGGACAAAATCCTAGAAACACTCAGGGATAAACCTGGAAACTCTGAGGGATAAACCTGGAAACCCTGAGGGACAAAACCCTAGAAACACTCAGGGATAAACCTGGAAACTCTGAGGTATGAACCTGGAAACCATCAGGGATAAAATCCTGGAAACCCTGAGGGATGAACATGGAAACTCTCATGGATGAACCTGGAAACCCTCAGGGAAAAACCTGGAAACCTCAGGGATAAAATCCTAGAGAATATCAGGGATAAACCTGGAAATCCTGAGGGATGAACCTGGAAACCCTGAGGGATGAACCTGGAAATCTTGGGGAATAAACCTGGAAACCCTCAGGGATGAACCTGGAAACCATGAGGGATAAACCTGGAAATCCTGAGGGATAAAATCCTGCAGAATATCAGGGATAAAATCCTGAAGAATATCAGGGATAAAAGTGCCCAACTTCCCATTCCTTGGCTTCTCCAGGACACTCACAGGGGTGAAAAGAGAAGGGAAGAAAAGGAAGAGATGGAGCAAAAGGGACGGACAGGAAAATACAAAGATTTACAGGAAATACAGAGATTTACAGGAAATACAGAGATTTAGAGAGAAATACAGCAATACACAGAGAAATACAGGGATTTAAAGAGAAATACAGGGAATTAGAAGAAAGTGCAGGAATAGACAGGGAAATGCAGGGATTTTGAGGGAGATACAAGGATTTTGAGGGAAATACGAAAATTTTGAGGGAAATACGAGGATTCAGAGGGAAGTACAGGGAACGCTCCCCCTCAGCTCGGCCTCCACAGGACCCTCTGGCTGGGATGCACAGGGAAGTAGTGCAGGAATGAACAGGGATATTTAGGGATATTTAGGGATATTCGGAGATATTCAAGGATGGACAGGGAATCTCCAGGGATGCACAGGGATGTGTTGGGATGACTCCCCCGTCCTTGGCCTCTACAGGACGCTCGCACACGGAGTTCGGGGATCCATGAGGAAGCACAGGGATACAATACAGGGAATTTTACAGAGAATTTTATAGGGAATTTTACAGGGATGAACCCCCCGGCTTTGCCCTCTCCAGGACCCTCTCAGGGCCACACCTGGGGGTCCCCCCCGGACCCTCCCAGGCTCTCCCCCCTCAAGTCTCTGCGGCCCTCTCGGTGCTGAGGGGGATTTTGGGGTGTCCTTAACGCCCCCTCAGCAAAGTTCCCCGCGAACAATGCGCGCGTGCCGCTTCCCCCCTTCCCCCCTCCCCGCCCACTTGGTCCCGTCCGGCGCGCGGGCCCGAATGGGGGGCCCCGCTTCCCGCGCCCGGCCGGGCCGCACCATTCCCGCGCCGCAGGGGGAGACCGGGGAGGTGGGGGGGACCCGCACTCACAGCTTGACCACATTCTGAACCACCGCCGCCATCTTGGCTCCGCCGCCGGGGCGCCGCGGGGCGCGTGCGCGGAGGGAGGGGCGGGAAGGGCGGGGAGAGGGAGGAGGAGGAGGAGGAAGAGGAGGAGGAGGAAGGAGAGGGATGGAGGGAGGAGGAGGAGCGGGGAGAGGGATGGGTGGAGAAAGAGGAGGCGGAGGGAGAGGGAGGAGAGGGAGGGCCGGGGGAAGGGAGCGGGGAGTCCTCCCGGCCGCTGGGCGGCGCTGTGCGCAGCGCGCGTGCGCGGGTGGGGCAAAAAGGCGGGAAAAGGGGGAGTGTGGGGGGGGGGGCAAAGTCTGAGGGAAAAATGGCGGGAAAAGGATCAGAGCGGAAAAATGCACGGAAAAGGAGAAAATCCGGGAAAAAGGGATGGAAAAAGGTATGGGGAGAAAGGGAGGGCATGGGGATGAAGGAGGGAGGCAGAGTGAGGGGTATGGGGGGAAAGTAAGGGGGAGATGGAGAGGGGATCCTGAGGGGGGAAATGGAGGGGGCAGAGTGAGGGCAAAAATTATGGGGAATGAGCGGCAAGGTGTGGGGGGGGAATGAGGGAAAAATTGGGAAATAACAAGGCAGGAGAGTGAGGGAGAAATGGACAGAAATTGAGAGAAAACGATGACAGAGGATGAGGGGGTTTATCCTGGAAAAAGGAGGACTGAGAGACCCCATTGCTCCCCCTGAAATTATGCTGGGGTTGTGAGATCCCTTCTCCCGCTGCATAAAACAAGAGGGAACAGCCTCGAGTTGGATCAGGGAAGATTTATTGAGGAAAATTCCTGGAAAGTGTTGTCCCACCCTGAGATGTGGAATTGCTGTCCTGGAATTATCCCAAAAAAAGCCTGGATGTGGCACATGGGGACCATTCAGGGGTGACCAGGTTGGATTTGATGATCCCAAAGTTCTTTTTCCACCTCAACCTTTCCATGGAAAGGGATGAGAAGATGGAGAATGGAAAGGTAAATGGGGAAAGGAAGAGATGGAGGAGGTTTGGGGGATAAAATGGAAAGGGGGGTGAGGGTTGGGAGGGAAATGAGGGATAAATTTGGGATGGGCGATAAACGAGGGCCAGGAAAGGGTGAAATTAGGGATAAGTGAGCATGAATCCCTCTGATCCCAAATCTCCCCAGATTCCTTATGTGTCTTCATCCCCAAAAATTCCTATTTTTGAGCTCTTTTCCCTTTTTATCAAACCTGAATTAACCAAATATCCCCAAATTCATCCCCCGGGACAGAGGTCACCCACAGACCCCATTTTTGAGCTTTTCTCCCTTTTTATCAAACCTGAATTAACCAAATATCCCCAAATTCATCCCTCAGGACAGAGGTCACCCACAGACCCCATGGCGAGCGTGGTTTGGTGTCAACTTCCAGGTGAGTTCTGCATTTCCAGGTGAATTCCTCACTTCCATGTGAATTCCTCATTTCCAGGGAAGTTCCTCACCTCCGGGTGAATTCTTCACTTCCAGGTGAGTTCCTCATTTTGAGGTGAATTCCTCATTTCCATGGGAATTCCTCTTTTATTTTTTTCCTCCTTACTTCCACATCCCACCAGAGTTTTTTTTTCCCTGTTTGTTGAGAATTTGCCTTTTTTTTCCCCCAAGGTCAAACCTTCCTCCCTCCTCCTCCTCCTCCTCCTGCCGGTAATCCCGGCTGCCGCTGGCGTGGGCGGTGTTAATCCCCTGCCCGGAAATCCTGGGATAAATGAGGAAGTTGGGAGGGAGGCCTGTACCCCTGCTGGGCTTAATTAATTAATTAACGATCCCTGCCTCGATTGATTCCTCAATAAACTCCCCAGAAAGGGAGGGGCAGCGGGCGCTGAGTCATGGATGACTCAAATTCTTGGAATTGAGACTCAAATTCTTGGAATTGGGAGTAATCACCGAGTTTGGCAACAGTGCTTTGAATAAATCATTAATTTGGGGAAGGGTGAATTAGGGGAGAAGTGAAGGAGGCTCCGGTCCTGTGGAAAGGGATCCCAAATGATTTATTCGTTAATTGAAAGTTAATTAGGGAATTTGGTGGTTTTGCAGGAGATGAGATTGGGGAAAAAAATCCATTTCAGGGATAAAGTGATATTTGGGATAATTTCAGGGATAATAACAATAATTTTGGGGATAATTTCAGGGCTTTACAGCAGGGAAGAGAGGAAGGAGGAGAGGGGTGAGAAAAGCAAAATCACCTTTTTTTTTAATGGTAAAAAGCCCCAGATTTGGCAAATTAAAGGAGCTTTTCCAGGACTGGAGCAGAGAGGGATGAGTGGGGGAAGAAAAAGGGGTGAACAAGGTCCCAGATTAAAGCTGGAACAGCCCAAAATTCAGCCCTGAGTTGTGTACGGGGAAAAACCTGGATGAGAAAAGGGACAAAACAGGAAAAAAAAGGGGATTTTGGCAAATTTTTTCGAAACATCTCCGGCAGCGACGGTTTCGCAATTCCTGCGCCGAGGTGGGGCACAAACAGCTCCAACTTTAAATCACTGATTAAGGTGGAACCCAGGAAAATTGGGGTGAAATCCAGGAAAAAAAATCCATCCACGCTGTGCTGACCCGGCCCGTGTTGGAAAACCCCCAAAGCACAGAAAGCCGCCCAAAATGAGCCGTTCTGGGCCCCTTTCCCTTCAGGAGGGGACACAGAGCCACGTCCCCATCCCAATCTCTGGGCTTAATTAATCACAAACATCCCTGGGGTTAATTAATCACAAACAGCTGGAATTGGTTTGGGGAGGAAAAATTCCAAAATAAATAAAACGTGGACAGAGGGTGGGGGGAGAAAAGAGTTTAGGGCAGGGAGGAGTTGGACTAAATAGAAATTAAACCTGATTGAGTTTAATTAACCTCAGTTTGTTACTTTTTTTATGGGTTTATCCCCAAATTCGGGGTGTTTGCACCAAAAGTGCTTCGGGTTCAGCGGCGCAGAGGAGGAGGGGAAGGAAGAGGCGGGACAAGGGTTCCTTAACGAGAATCTAATGAGTCATTAGTCAGATAGTCTAAATCAGACTCGTCAGGCAATGAGGAACAGCACCAGCGGGGTCAGGAGGGGCCCTGGGGGGGATCCCGGCTGGTTTTGGGCTCAAACTGCCCGAAATCGGTGAAAGGATGGGATTGGTGACAGGAGCCCGGACAAGGAGGTCCCACCCTGTCCCCGTGGGGCACCAGCAGCGATTCCAGCGGGGTTTTTGTCCTTATTTTGGGATATTCCCCCAAAATCCAGCTGGAATTCCCAGCATTCAGCATTCCAGCTCCCACCCCACCCACACAATCCACGACGGATCCCTCGATTCCAGGATCCACCTGCAGCCCACGTGGGGATTTTTGGTTGTTTTTGCATCTCCTCGAGGATTTCCAGTCGCTCCAGTTCACCCCAGAGGGGCTTTTGGCCCCTCCATGGATTGAGTTCCTAAATCAAGAGCGCCCTTGGGGTACCCCAGCTCCTCCACGGGGAGTTTTGGCTTCTCCACAGGGTGGAGATTTCCCCATCCGTGGGATTTTCTGAGGATTTCACGGAGCAGAAGTTGAAGTTCCGACAGTTCAGGAGGTTCAGAACAAACCCCGCTGTGCCCCCGAATCCTCCTGGCCGGAATCTTTGGGAATTCACCCCAAAAACTGGGGATGACTTTGGGTCCGACGGTTGCGTTTCCCGTGGTCAGGAGGAGGTCGCTGAGGAGAGCTCTGAGGGTCTCTCTGCTTCTCCCCCGAGGCTGAACCCTCACCTGCAGTGAGGAAAGGTGAGAATCCGAGCTGGAATCTGAGATCCACATCTAAAACCACCCAAAATGCTCCATCCTCATCCTCAAAAAACACCCAAAATCCTCCATCCTCATCCTCACTGTCCATTTCCCCAGCTGGAATCTGAGATCCACATCTGAAAACACCCAAAATCCTCCTCCATCCTCATCCTCATCCTCATCGTCCATTTCTCCTCCATCTCCATCCTCATCCTCACCATTTCCCAACACCTCCACCCAAGCTGCAATCTGCGATCCACACCCCAAACCCTCCATCCTCATCCTCCTCTCAACATCCCAAGCTGGAATCTGAGATCCACATCCGAAAAACCACCCAAAATCCAAGCTGGAATCTGCGATCCACACCCCAAACCCTCCATCCTCATCCTCCTCAACATCCCAAGCTGGAATCTGAGATCCACATCCGAAAAACCACCCAAAATCCAAGCTGGAATCTGCGATCCACACCCCAAACCCTCCATCCTCATCCTCCTCTCAACATCCCAAGCTGGAATCTGCGATCCACACCCCTCCACCCTCCTCCTCACCGTGCGTGTCCCTGGATCACGTCAGGATCTCGGGCCGGGCGGCGGCGCCGCGCTCGGCCTGGTGCCTGTCCATGACCTGCAGCACGTCCTCCAGGATGGACGGCCCCAGGTCCACGTGCAGGGACAGCAGCGAGCCGGCGTGCGACAGGAAGGGCTCGGCCTCGCCGTTGGCGGCCGCGCGGGGACGCGGCGACGACGGCGGCGGCGGCGACGACGGCGACGCCGCGGCCTCGTCCAGGTGCAGCCGCGGCGGTTTCGGCGGCGGCGGCGCCGCGGGCAGGGTCAGCGCCTGGGCGGCGCCGAGCACCGGCAGCGAGATGGCGTTTTTGAGCAGCGGCGACGGCGCCGCGGCCTCGGCGCCGACCTCGCCGCCCGACATGGTGGCCGTGCGCGAGAACTCGAAGGGCGCCGGCGTGGCCTCGCCGCGGTCACCGGCGCCGCGCGGCAGCAGGTGGAACTTGCCCTGCAGGAAGGAGATGTCCCCGAAGGTGTCGCCCTGGCCGCCGCTGCCCACGTGGATGGTGTGGCGGAAATCGCCCAGCGGGGGGCTGATCATGTCCGACGAGAGGATGTCCCGCAGCTTCTCCTTCTTGCCCTTGCGGCTGCCCCGCTTCAGGTAGATGGGCGCCTTGGTGCTCATGGTGGCTCAGGAGAGCCTGGGGAGGAACGGCAGAGGAGAAACCTCAGCTCTGGCTCCTCAGAACCGAACCCCGGATCTGCCCCCGGTGGGATATCGCCGCCCAAACGATGGAATCCAGGCGCAGGGAAGAGCAGGGTTTGGGGCTTAGGGAGGAGCTGTGGAGGGCAGCAGAGCAGAGTGCTGGAAAGTGGCGTTTTTAACCCAAAAGGGCTTTTCTCACCCTGAGCCGCTCTCTGCCCGGCCCCGCCCCGCCCAGCTGGAGTAAAAACCAGAAATTTCGGAGATTTGGGGCCACAAGGGGAAGGAAGTTGGGGTTTCCCCTGTTTCACTCGTGAACTCTGAGCTCAGCTGAATCTGGGCTGGATTTTCCAGCTCTGGGGAGAAACGAGGCAAAAATGGGAATTTTTGGTGCTGTGAACGGATCCATCCCTCAGTGGGAGGGAAAAAGGGTTGGAACGAGTTTGGGGCCACCAGAACTTTCCCTGTTAAATCAGCAATGGAAAGTTCTGGAAGTTTTCACCCTTAGCACGAATTTTCAGGGGGAAAAAAATTCCACCCATGCCTGGTTTTGTAACCAGCGAGGGCAGAGCAGCGAGAGGGATTTAGGGACATTTAGGGACGCCGAGTGAGGGATTTGGGGATGCCCCGAGGGGCCTCTCCCGGCCGGAATTCGACCCAGAAAAATCCCGGGCAGGATTTATCCCTAAAAACACAACAACAACAGCAGCGATGGCCCGAGGGATGGAAAATCCCAATTCCCCTTCACGGCTGCAAACCTCCCCTGATCCCGCCCGTTCTCTGCTTTTGGGGAATATTCCTTCAAAATTCCCTGTTTTGGGGAATATTCATTCAGAATTCTTTGCTTTTGGGGAATATTCCCTCAGAATTCCCTGTTTTTGGGGAATATTCCCCCAGAATTCCCTGCTTTTGGGGAATATTCCCTTATTATCCCATTTTTAGGGAATATTTCCTTATAATTCCCTGGTTTTAGGGAATATTCCCTTTTTATCCCATTTTTAGGTAATATTCCCTTATAATTCCCTGGTTTTGGGGAATATTTCCTTATAATTCCCTGTTTTTAGGGAATATTCCCTTATAATCACCCATTTTTAAGGAATACTCCCTCATGGTCCCCCATTTTTAGTTAATATTCCCTAATTATCCCATTTTTAGGGAATATTCTCTCATAATCACCCATTTTTAGGAATAACCCCCCCACTTTTAGGGGATACTCCCTCATTATTCCTCATTTTTATGGAATATTCCCTTATCATCCCCTGTTTTTAGGAAATACTCCCTGATTGTCCCATTTTCATGGAGTTCTCCCCCATTATTCCCCATTTTCCCCCCCATTCCCCGTTACCGACCGGCGCCGCTGCCGAGGTGACACCGCCGGGAATTTGGGAGAGGGAAGGGAAGGGGAAGGAAGGAAAAAGGGGAAAAAGGGAAAAGGGAAAAGGGAAAGGGAAAAGGGAAAAGGAAAAGGGAAAAGGGAAAAGGGAAAAGGGAAAGGAAAAAGGGAAAAGGGAAAAAGGGAAAAGGGAAAGGGGAAAAGGGAAAGGAAAAAGGGAAGGGAAGGGAAGGGAAGGGATCCAGGAATGGGGAGAGGATCCTGGGGCAATCCCAAGGATCAGGGAGAGGATCCCGGGAAGGCAAACGGATCCTGGGATGAGGAGAGGATCCAGGCAAGGGAGAGGATCCCAAAATGGGGAGAGGTTCCCGGGTGGATCCTGGGGATCAGAGATGGGAAAGGATCCAGGGAATGGGGAAAGGATCCCGGGTGGATCCCGGGGATCAGGGATGGGATCAGGGAGGGGATCCCGGGTGGATCCCAGGGATCAGGGATGGGATCAGGGAGGGGATCCCGGGTGGATCCCAGGGATCAGGGATGGGATCCCGGGTGGATCCCGGGGATCGGGGCCCGGCCCCGGCGGCTGATCCAGGCCAACCCTGACGGTGCAGAACGAGCGGCGCCGCTAATCCCGGGATTAACGCGGGACAGACGGACGGACAGACGGACGGGAGGGGGCGGCGGCGCCGGGCGGGGACGGGGACGGGGAAATCTGCCCTGGGAATGGGGATCGGCACCGGGAAACGGGGAATCGGAGGGGAAAAGGGCGCTTGGAGGGGGGAAAAGTGAAATTAAAGGGAAAAAACGGGGCTGGAGGGGAAAAAGTGGAATTATGGTGGGGGAAAATGGAATTATAGGGGGGGATAAATGGAATTATTGGGGGGGAAATGGGTTTGTGGGGGAAAGGAGTGGATTTGGAGGAGAAAAAATGGAATTATAGAGGGGGAAATGGGTTTGTGGGGGGGAAAAGGGTGGATTTGGAGGGAATAGAAATGGGTTTGAAGGGGGGAAAAAAGGAATTATAAGGGGGAAAATGGGTTTGTAAATGAAAGAAATTGATTTGGAGGGAATAAAGTGGATTTGAAGAGAGAAAATGGGTTTGTGGGGGAAAGAAATGGATTTGGAGGGAATCAAGTGGAAAAAACTGATTTTTTTTAGAAATGGATTTGTAGGGAATAGAAATGGATTTGTAGGGAATAAAATGGAATTATAGGGCGGGAAAATGTGGATTCCCAGGTGGGGCTGAGGATGATGAGGATGATGATAGGGATGAAGATCCCAGCCCCCAAATCCCCTCCTCAGGGAGGTCCCAAACAGGTGGAAAATGGGCTGGGAAAGGAGGAGAACGCCAGGAAAGCTCCAAGGAATAAAACATTTATGGGAGTTTCCATCCCTGAAATTCCAGGAGGCCCCAAAGGATGAGTCAGGAATGAGGAAAGCAGGGAAAAAATAGGAAAAACAGGGAAAAAACAAAGAAAAAGCAGGGAGAAAACAAGAAGAAAAAAAAAAAAAACCAAAACCAAAAACAAACAGGGAAAAAACAAGGAAAAAACAGGAAAAAAACAGAAAAAAAACCCAAGGAAAAAGCAGGGAAAAACAGGAAAAAAAACAAGGAAAAAACCAGATAAAAATACAGGAAAAAAAAGGGGGAAAAAGCAGGAAAAAAGGGATGTTTTCCCCCGGCTCCGAGTGGGAGGAGCTCCAGGACTCCGACCCCTGGAATCGCCTGAATCAGCAGATTCGATTCCCACCCAGGAAAATTTCAGGAATTTTTCCTTTCTTCCATCAATTCTGCCTCCTCTAGAGGAAATCCTGTTCCCTTTCCATCGGTGTTTGGGGATTTTGGGGTTGGATTGGGAGGAATTTGGGGTGTTTTTTGTGAATTACAGGGAAATTTTGTTCCTTTTTCAGCACTTTGG
Organism: Ammospiza maritima maritima; assembly: GCA_036010785.1. Classification (NCBI taxonomy): domain Eukaryota; kingdom Metazoa; phylum Chordata; class Aves; order Passeriformes; family Passerellidae; genus Ammospiza; species Ammospiza maritima. The sequence continues at coordinate 209,211 of CM069700.1, read as the reverse complement.
GCTTCAGCACATCCAGGTTTTGAATTTCCACCTGGTTTTGGGAATTCAGGTTCAGCTCAGGAGAAATTCGGGATCTTTTTGCCTCTTTGCCACCAATTTGCCTCTCACAGCCTGGAAATTTCACCCGGTTTTGGAAATTTCTGCCCAATTTCAGCCCCTTGAGCTTCAGCACCTCAACATTTTTACTTTTCCCATAAAAATTCCAATTTCCTGCCCGTTTTGGGCCTGGAAAAAGCCGGAATTGGTTAAAATCGATTAAAACCAGGAATGAATTGGTTAAAATTGATTAAAATTGGTTAAAATCGATAAAAACCAGGAACGAATGGTTAAAATTGATTTAAATCGATTAAAACCGGGAATTAATTGGTTAAAGTTGGTTAAAACTGATTAAAATTGATTAAAACTGGGAATTAATTGGTTAAAATCGATTAAAACCAGGAATGAATTGGTTAAAATTGGTTAAAATTGATTTAAAACCAGGAATGAATTGGTTAGAGTTGGTTAAAATCGATTAAACCCATAAATGAATAGGTTAAAATTGGTTAAAACTGGGAATTAATTGGTTAAAATTAATTAAAATTGATTAAAGTTGATTAAAACCAGGAATGGATTCCCCGCTCCCGTCTCACCTGGGGAATCCAGCGGCGGGTGCGGCCCGGGGGCAGCGCAGCGCTGACAATTCCATGCCAGGGACAGGAAAATCCCAACTCGGGACAATCCCGGAGGATGAGGAAGGAAGGGAGGAAGGGAGGGAGGGAGGAATCCCGGCCTCGGCCACACCCGGAGCCCTCCCGGTGACGGAAAATCCACGGGAAAGGGCGAAATTCGGGAAAAGAAAGCCCAAAATTCGGGAAAAGCCAAGATTCGGGAAAAGGAGAAGCGGCGGGGCCGGGCTGGGGTCGGAGTCCGCTCGGGATCCCGGACACTCCTTGGAAATGCGGAAATCTGGGAATTCAGGAAATCCAGGGGCGCGGAAATTCAGGAATCCGTGGGTTCGGAAATCCGGGCTTTGGAAATCCGGAAATTCAGGAGATTCGGGGGTTCAGGGAATCCGGGAGTTCAGTAATCCATTATTCAGAAATCTGGGAATTCAGAAATCCAGGGGTTTGGAAACCCGGGGGTTCAGGAATCCGGAGATTTGGAAATCCAGGGGTTCGGAAATCCGCGGTTTCGGAAATTCAGGGGTTCAGAAATCCAGGGATTCTCCTGTTCGCAAGAAAGAACGCCCGGAAAGCGCCGAGGCGGGACCCGGGGCTGCTGCGGGGATCCGGGGGTTGCTCCGGGGCCGCTCCGGGGCCGCTCCGGGGCCGCTCCGGGGCCGCTCCGGGAGCTGTTCCAGAGATCCGGGGGCCGCTCCTGGGGTTATCCCGGGGGTTCAGAGGCCGCTCCGAGGCGGATCCAGGGGCGGTTCCTGGAGCTGTTCCAGAGATCCGGGGGCTGCTCCGGGGCTGTTCCAGAGATCCAGGGGCTGTTCTGGAGCTGTTCCGAGGATCCAGGAGCTATTCGGGGGATCCAGGGCCCGTTCTGGGGCTATTCCAGGGATCCAGAGCCGCTCCGGGGCTGTTCCAGGGATCCAGGGGCGGTTCCGAGGATCCAGGAGCTATTCCGGAGATCCAGGGGCTGTTCTGGGGATCCAGGGGCTGTTCTGGGGATCCAGGGGCTGTTCTGGGGGTCCAGGCCCGTTCCGGCTCCGTTCCGAGGCCGTTCCGGGGCTCCGCCGGGAGCTGCTCTAAGCCGGGAGCGGGCGGAGCCGGGGGGCTCCAATGAAGCGCCGTGTTAATGAAGCGCCGTGTTAATGAAGCGCCGTTTTAATGAAGCGCCGTTTTAATGAAGCGCCGTGTTAATGAAGCGCCGTGTTAATCAAGCCGGGATGCGGAGAGCGCGGGGCCCTGGGGGAAGGTTCCGCTCTTTTCTCCCGGATCAAAGGAAGGAATCGCTGCTGTCCCTTTAAATGCGGGCGGAGAATCCGGGCCGTGAGTCCGGGATGCGACAGCGCCGAGCGCGGCCGGGAGGGCTCCAGAGGGGAGAGGGGAGAGGGGAGAGGCTCTGCCCGCCCTCCCCGCGGCACCCCGGGACTGAGAGGAAATATTTTATCCTTTCCTTTCCTTTCCTTTCCTTTCCTTTCCTTTCCTTTCCTTTCCTTTCCTTTCCTTTCCTTTCCTTTCCTTTCCTTTCCTTTCCTTTCCTTTCCTTTCCTTTCCCTCTTCCTTTTCCTTTTTCCTTCCCAAATTCCCGGTGGTGGCACCTGCGGAGCCCGGGATCGGGATCGGGATCCGGGATCGGGATCCGGGATCGGGGCTGGAGTCCGGGATCAGGATTTGGGATTCAGGATCGGGGCCGGGATTTGGGATCAGGATCCAGATTTGGGGTTGGGGCTGGGATCTGAGACTGGGGCCGGAATTGGGGATCAGGATTTGGGATCTGGGCTGGAATTCAGGATCAGGGCCAGGATCCGGATTTGGGATCGGTCCCGGCGCGGCCCCAGCCCGGCCTCGCTCCCCTCCCCGGGCATTCCCGGAGCTCCCTCGGCCTCTCCCCAAAAATGAAACCTGGAAAATCCCAGCGGGATCGGATCCCTGCCCTGCCCCAAACCCCTCAGGAATTCCCGAATTAAAGCCCAAATAAAATAAAATAAAAATTGGATTTTTCCAAGGGAAATCGAGGCTGGGGGAGAAGAACCCAAGGGGAAATCTGGGAGGAAATTTGGGTTCTGCTCCATTTGTAAAACAAAAAAAAAAAACAAAAAACAAAACAAAAAAAAAAATGGAAATAAAGATGGAAACGGGAAGAAAATAAAATTTCATGGATGTTGGAAAATCTGGATTTGGTTTGGGGTGAGAAGTGCTGGAATTGGGCACAGAGCAGAGCAGGAACTCAGAGGTGACCTCAGCACTCCCAGCTGCTCCATGGGGATATTTGGGGAGAAAAAGGAGATTTTTGGTTAAATCCCAGCCCCACTCTGGAATCATAAGGAGAATTTCCCTCCCCAGCCCTGATTTTCCCAGGTTTTACCCCAAAATCCCACCCTGGATTTACCTCAGGAAACCACACCAGGACAGGCAGAAACTTTAATTAAATTTTCACCTTTATCATCACAAATTTGGGGTAAAAAATGTGGGAAAAGGGTCAAAGCCAGACCTGCAGCAGCACCAGGAATCCGTAATTAATTAATTGGTTTGGGATTAATTAAACTCCAAGTCCCCCAATGAGGCCACCAAAGGCGAGGGGTGACCCCAGGACAGGGAGGGTCCCACACCCAAATTCCTGAATCCCAAATTCCCGGATCCCAAATTCTCCTGGGGAAATCCTCCACGGGCAGAATGCCTTTGGGGGATTTAACCAGAATTCCAGGAATTTTAACCGGAATTCCAGGAGTTTTAACAGGAATTCCAGGCATTTTAACCCCAATTCCAGGTGCCTTAACCCAAATTCCAGGAGTTAAACCCCAATTCCAGGAATTTCAGCTCAAATTTCAGGAATTTTAGCCCCAATTCCAGGAGTCTCAACCCCAATTCCAGGAGTTTTCAGCCCCAGTTCCAAGAGTTTTAACCAGAATTCCAGGAGTTTTAACCCAATTCCAGGAATTTTAACCCAATCCCAGGAGTTTTAACTGGAATTCCAGGAGTGTCACCCCAGTTCCACAGCCCTGTTTGGGAAGGGGCAGAGCTGCGGCTCAGATCCGCACGACCTGGGCGGCCACGCAGGGGCTGATCCGGGGGGCGGCCCCGGGAATGTCCCCGTGTCCGTCCCCAGCTCTGTCCGTGGTTCTGTCCCCGTGTCCGTCCCCAGCCCTGTCCGTGGTTCTGTCCCCGTGTCCGTCCCCAGCCCTGTCCGTGGTTCTGTCCGTGGTTCTGTCCGTGGTTCTGTCCCCGTGCCCGTCCCTCCGCAGCAGCAGCCGCCCGTAGGTGCCCCCGGCCTGGCCCTTGGTCAGACGCCCGGGGTTGATGCAGACACAGCCCAGCACGTCCTGACGGACACACGGACACGGACAGGGGGACAGGGATGGGGACGGGAAAAGGGACAGGGACAGGGACAAGGATAGGAATGGGGACAGGGGACAGGGAACGGGGACAGGGGACGGGAATGGGGACAAGGGACAGAAAATAGGGACGGGGATGGGGACAGGGAAAAGGGGATGGGAAAAGGGGACAGGGATGGGGACAGGGACAGACAGGGACAGGGGCACAGGGAAAAGGGACAGGGGGTCAGGGATGGGGACAGGGGGACAAGGGACAGCAGGGGAGTAAAAATCCATGAATACAGAGGATCTGGGACCCCCCCAGCCCACCCAAACCCCAAAATCCCCCCAGTGCAGGAGATCTGGGATCCCCCATCCCCGATCCCGGCCCTTCCCGTGGGTTTCCCTGCTGGAATTCCCCCCGGGGGTCTCTCAGGGGTCCCAGGGGGGCTCTGGGGTCCCAGGGGTCTCTCAGAGGTTCCCAGGGAGTCCCAGGGGTCTCTCAGGGGTCCAAGGGGGTCTCAGGGGAGGCTGAGGGGTCTCAGGGGGTCCCAGGGGTCTCTCAGGGGGTCTCAGAAGATCTCAAGGGGTCTCAGGGGACAGTGGGGGCTCCCAGGGGTCATTGGGGGGTCTCAGAGGGTCCCACCTTGATGAAGAACCGGAGCTCCGAGGGCGTCACCAGCACGTCCGGGGTCACCGGCAGCGCCGCGAAGGCGCCCAGAGCCTCGAGGTGCAGGGGGAGCCCCTCGGGGGGCGGGTACAGCGGGTAAAAACTGGGGAGAAACGGGGATTTTTGGGATAAAAGAGGGGTTTTGGGGAGGAAAAATGGGATTTTGGGGAGGTCCCCACCTGCGCTGGGTCAGGACGTGCCGCAGGATCCGGGAGAAGCGATCGGAGAGCCCGGAGGAGCTGGGGGGGAAAGGGAGAGAATGGGTGAGAAAAGGGAGGAAATGGGGAAAAAAGGGATGGGAAAAAGGGGAAAATGGGAGAGGAAAATGGGGTGAAAGAGGAGATTTGGGAGGGAAGGGAAGAGAGAAAAGGAAGAGGAGAAAAGGGGGAAAAAAATGATAAAGAAGGGGGCAGAGTAAAGAAACGGGAGGAAAGGTTGAATGAGAAGGGAAAAAGGCTTAAAAAAGGGAAAAAGGTTAAAAAAGGGGGAAAAGGTTTAAAAGAAGGGGAAAAAGGGGAAAAAAGGGGGAAGAAAGGTTAAAAAAAGGGGGGGGAAACGTAAAAAAAAGGGAAAAAAGTTAAAAAAATGGGGAAAAAGAGGTTAAAAAAAGGGGAAAAAGGTTAGAAAAGGATGAACATTTTGCAAGAGGCACCTGCAGATCTCCTCGGCCCCCAGGTGCAGCAGGAGGTCGGTGGAGCTGAGGCCGAACACGACGCCGTCGACGTCCAGAGTGCAGGGCTCGGGCAGCAGCAGCACCCGCTGGACACACGGACACGGGATGGACACACGGACACGGGGTGGACACACGGACACACATGGGATGGACACATGGGATGGACACACGGACACGGGATGGACACACGGACAGTCCAAAGGACCCCAGAATGCCCCAAAGCCACCCCAGAATACCCAAAATCCCCCTAAAATGCCCCAAATCTGCTCTGAAAAGCCCCAAATTGGCCCCAAATCACCCCAACCCCCCCCCAGTCCCATCAAATTTTCCTAAATCCCCAAAATGTTCCCCAAACCCCCAGGGCTGAGCTGGATTTTCTGCGGGAAAGGGACAAAAATCATTAAATGAAAGAATTTGAACCCAAAAAAGGGCTGGGAGGAGATTGGGAGCTCCACAATTCAAATTATCCCAAATTTTTGTACAAAAAATGGAATTTCAGCCCAAATCCCAGCTGGGGGGATGGGGAACATTGGGGAATTCATTTTTGGGGTGAAAAATGGGAATTTTTGGGGTGGAAAATGGGAATTTTTGGGGTGGAAAATGGGAATTTTGGGGTGGAAAATGGGGATTTGGGGTGGAAAAGGGGAATTTTGGGGTGGAAATGGGGATTTGGAGTGGAAAATGGGGATTTGGGGTGGAAATGGGGATTTTGGGTCGGTACCGCTCTGTCCTCCTTGGGCAGCTCCGGGAAGGCGAAGGGCGGCTGAGGGTACACGGGGAGGTGGGAGACATCCCTGAGGGAGGGCACCAGAACCAGCTGGCAGCCTGAGCTGGGGGAAAACAGAGATTTGGGGTGAAAAACAGGGATTTGGGGAAAAAACTGGGGATTTTTGGGGTGAAAATGGGGGATTTTTGGGGTGAAAAATGGGGATTTTGGGGCTGGGTCTGTGGTCAGTATGGTGGGAGACATCCCTGAGAGAGGGCACCAGAACCAGCTGGCAGCCTGAGCTGGGGGGAAAAGGGGAAAATGAGAGAGATTTGGGGTGAAAAACGGGGATTTTGGGAAAAAATGGGGATTTTGGGGTGCAAAGTGGGGATTTAGGGAAAACCCCCATGGGAATGAGGAATTTGGGAATTCTGTTCCCTCCTCACCTCCTGGTGCCCTCGATGATGGTCCTGAGGCAGAGCCTGAACACGTCCGAGAAGGGGCTCAGGAGCTGGCAGCTCTAAAATGGGGGAAATCAAAATATTTGAACAATTTGGGGGATTTTGGGATTTGGTGCTGCCCAGATTAGAAAAATTTCCCATTTCTGGGGTTTGGTGCTGCCCAGATTTGAACAATTTGAACAATTTCCCATTTTTGGGGTTTGGTTCTCCCCAAAGCCGCAGGGATTGGGGGGATTTGGGGGGAATTTTGGGGGGAATTTTGGGGTTCCATCCTCACCTCCACCTGCTCGTGCTTGGCATCCAGGAAGGGCCCAAACTGTGGAAAAAGGGGATTTTTGGGGTTCAGAAATAGGATTTTTGGGGTTCATTAACGGGATTTTAGGGTCACAAATGGGATTTGAATGTGAATGTTGAAGGGTTTGGAGGATTTCAAGGCTGCAGGGTCAGGGGTTCAGGATGGTGCCAATAACGATGAAGTTAATTAAAAGTCATTATTAATTAGCGCTAACGACCCACCAGGATGCAGAGGTCGGGCCTGTCCCTGCTCACCACCCCCAGCAGGTCGGGGTGAGGGGTCAATAACGATGGAATCAATCAAATTTCCCCGTTAAGGGGTTCGGGACGGTGCCAATAACGATGAAGTTAATTAGAAGTCGTTATTAATTAGCGCTAACGACCCACCAGGATGCAGAGGTCGGGCCGCTCCCTGCTCACCACCCCCAGCAGGTCCCGCAGGGGCTCGAAGGCGGCGCCGTCCGAGGGCGTGAAGGGCCCGCAGGCCACCAGCACCCGCCGCGCCTCTGCGGGAAACAGTGGGCATTTTGGGGAGAAAAATGGGGGATTTGGGGGTTTGGGGGAGAAAAAGGGGGTTTGGGGTCAGAAATGGGGGTTTGGGGCTCACCTGGCATGGGCTCCGTGGGGGTGTGGAAGGGCAGAGGGACCCCCTGTGGGAAATGGCCAAAAGTGCCCCAAATCCACCCCAAATCCCCCAAATCCACCTCAAATCCCCCTCAAATCCTCCAATTCCACCCTAAATCCAACCCAATTCCACGCAATTCCACCCCAAATGTCCCAATTCCTCCCCAAATCCACCCCAAATGACCCAATTCCACCCCAAATGCCCCAAATCAACCCCAAATCCCTAAATTCCATCCCAAATTCCCCAATTCCACCTAATTCCACCCCAAATTCCCCAATTCCACCCCAAATGCCCCAACTTTGGGGTCACCTCGTAGATTTTGGTCACCACCATCCTCCTGCCCGTGGGGTTGGTGCCTTCCAGGGCCACAACCTGGGATTGGGGGAAAAAAGGGGGAAATTGGGAACAAAGGGTGGGAATGGGGGAAAAGGGGGGAAAATTGAGGGAAAAATGGGGCAGGAATTGGGGATAAAATGGGGAAAAGGGGCAGGAATTGGGGATAAAAGGGTAGGAATTGGGGAAGAATGGGGGAAAAGGGGCAGGAATTGGGGAAAAGGGGCAGGAATGAAGGAAAAGGGGCAGGAATTTGGGGTTAAA
>CM069700.1:133335-201027 GCA_036010785.1 Ammospiza maritima maritima | reverse complement strand
AGGATCCCAAAATGGGGAGAGGTTCCCGGGTGGATCCTGGGGATCAGAGATGGGAAAGGATCCAGGGAATGGGGAAAGGATCCCGGGTGGATCCCGGGGATCAGGGATGGGATCAGGGATGGGATCCCGGGTGGATCCCAGGGATCAGGGATGGGATCGGGGAGGGGATCCCGGGTGGATCCCAGGGATCAGGGATGGGATCGGGGAGGGGATCCCAGGTGGATCCCGGGGATCGGGGCCCGGCCCCGGCGGCTGATTCAGGCCAACCCTGACGGTGCAGAACGAGCAGCGCCGCTAATCCCGGGATTAACGCGGGACAGACGGACGGACAGACGGACGGACAGACGGACGGGAGGGGGCGGCGGCGCCGGGCGGGGACGGGGACGGGGAAATCTGCCCTGGGAATGGGGATCGGCACCGGGAAACGGGGAATCGGAGGGGAAAAGGGCGCTTGGAGGGGGGAAAAGTGAAATTAAAGGGAAAAAACGGGGCTGGAGGGGAAAAAGTGGAATTATGGTGGGGGAAAATGGAATTATAGGGGGGGATAAATGGAATTATTGGGGGGGAAATGGGTTTGTGGGGGAAAGGAGTGGATTTGGAGGAGAAAAAATGGAATTATAGAGGGGGAAATGGGTTTGTGGGGGGGAAAAGGGTGGATTTGGAGGGAATAGAAATGGGTTTGAAGGGGGGAAAAAGGAATTATAAGGGGGAAAATGGGTTTTGTAAATGAAAGAAATTGATTTGGAGGGAATAAAGTGGATTTGAAGAGAGAAAACGGGTTTGTGGGGGAAAGAAATGGATTTGGAGGGAATCAAGTGGAAAAAACTGATTTTTTTTAGAAATGGATTTGTAGGGAATAGAAATGGATTTGTAGGGAATAAAATGGAATTATAGGGCGGGAAAATGTGGATTCCCAGGTGGGGCTGAGGATGATGAGGATGATGATAGGGATGAAGATCCCAGCCCCCAAATCCCCTCCTCAGGGAGGTCCCAAACAGGTGGAAAATGGGCTGGGAAAGGAGGAGAACGCCAGGAAAGCTCCAAGGAATAAAACATTTATGGGAGTTTCCATCCCTGAAATTCCAGGAGGCCCCAAAGGATGAGTCAGGAATGAGGAAAGCAGGGAAAAAATAGGAAAAACAGGGAAAAAACAAAGAAAAAGCAGGGAGAAAACAAGAAGAAAAAAAAAAAAACAAACCAAAAACAAAAACAAACAGGGAAAAAACAAGGAAAAAACAGGAAAAAAAACAGAAAAAAAAAAAAAAACAAGGAAAAAGCAGGGAAAAACAGGAAAAAAAAAAAAACAAGGAAAAAAACCAGATAAAAATACAGGAAAAAAAAAGGGGGAAAAAGCAGGAAAAAAGGGATGTTTTCCCCCGGCTCCGAGTGGGAGGAGCTCCAGGACTCCGACCCCTGGAATCGCCTGAATCAGCAGATTCGATTCCCACCCAGGAAAATTTCAGGAATTTTTCCTTTCTTCCATCAATTCTGCCTCCTCTAGAGGAAATCCTGTTCCCTTTCCATCGGTGTTTGGGGATTTTGGGGTTGGATTGGGAGGAATTTGGGGTGTTTTTTGTGAATTACAGGGAAATTTTGTTCCTTTTTCAGCACTTTGGGCTTCAGCACATCCAGGTTTTGAATTTCCACCTGGTTTTGGGAATTCAGGTTCAGCTCAGGAGAAATTCGGGATCTTTTTGCCTCTTTGCCACCAATTTGCCTCTCACAGCCTGGAAATTTCACCCGGTTTTGGAAATTTCTGCCCAATTTCAGCCCCTTGAGCTTCAGCACCTCAACATTTTTACTTTTCCCATAAAAATTCCAATTTCCTGCCCGTTTTGGGCCTGGAAAAAGCCGGAATTGGTTAAAATCGATTAAAACCAGGAATGAATTGGTTAAAATTGATTAAAATTGGTTAAAATCGATAAAAACCAGGAACGAATTGGTTAAAATTGATTTAAATCGATTAAAACCGGGAATTAATTGGTTAAAGTTGGTTAAAACTGATTAAAATTGATTAAAACTGGGAATTAATTGGTTAAAATCGATTAAAACCAGGAATGAATTGGTTAAAATTGGTTAAAATTGATTTAAAACCAGGAATGAATTGGTTAGAGTTGGTTAAAATCGATTAAACCCATAAATGAATAGGTTAAAATTGGTTAAAACTGGGAATTAATTGGTTAAAATTAATTAAAATTGATTAAAGTTGATTAAAACCAGGACTGGATTCCCCGATCCCGTCTCACCTGGGGAATCCAGCGGCGGGTGCGGCCCGGGGGCAGCGCAGCGCTGACAATTCCATGCCAGGGACAGGAAAATCCCAACTCGGGACAATCCGGAGGATGAGGAAGGAAGGGAGGAAGGGAGGGAGGGAGGAATCCCGGCCTCGGCCACACCCGGAGCCCTCCCGGTGACGGAAAATCCACGGGAAAGGGCGAAATTCGGGAAAAGAAAGCCCAAAATTCGGGAAAAGCCAAGATTCGGGAAAAGGAGAAGCGGCGGGGCCGGGCTGGGGTCGGAGTCCGCTCGGGATCCCGGACACTCCTTGGAAATGCGGAAATCTGGGAATTCAGGAAATCCAGGGGCGCGGAAATTCAGGAATCCGTGGGTTCGGAAATCCGGGCTTTGGAAATCCGGAAATTCAGGAGATTCGGGGGTTCAGGGAATCCGGGAGTTCAGTAATCCATTATTCAGAAATCTGGGAATTCAGAAATCCAGGGGTTTGGAAACCCGGGGGTTCAGGAATCCGGAGATTTGGAAATCCAGGGGTTCGGAAATCCGCGGTTTCGGAAATTCAGGGGTTCAGAAATCCAGGGATTCTCCTGTTCGCAAGAAAGAACGCCCGGAAAGCGCCGAGGCGGGACCCGGGGCTGCTGCGGGGATCCGGGGGTTGCTCCGGGGCCGCTCCGGGGCCGCTCCGGGGCCGCTCCGGGGATCCGGGGGCTGTTCTGGGGACCGGGGCTGCTGCGGGGATCCGGGGGCCGCTCCGGGGCCGCTCCGGGAGCTGTTCCAGAGATCCGGGGGCCGCTCCTGGGGTTATCCCGGGGTTCAGAGGCCGCTCCGAGGCGGATCCAGGGGCGGTTCCTGGAGCTGTTCCAGAGATCCGGGGGCTGCTCCGGGGCTGTTCCAGAGATCCAGGGGCTGTTCTGGAGCTGTTCCGAGGATCCAGGAGCTATTCGGGGGATCCAGGGCCCGTTCTGGGGCTATTCCAGGGATCCAGAGCCGCTCCGGGGCTGTTCCAGGGATCCAGGGGCGGTTCCGAGGATCCAGGAGCTATTCCGGAGATCCAGGGGCTGTTCTGGGGATCCAGGGGCTGTTCTGGGGATCCAGGGGCCGTTCCGGCTCCGTTCCGAGGCCGTTCCGGGGCTCCGCCGGGAGCTGCTCTAAGCCGGGAGCGGGCGGAGCCGGGGGGCTCCAATGAAGCGCCGTGTTAATGAAGCGCCGTGTTAATGAAGCGCTGTTTTAATGAAGCGCCGTGTTAATGAAGCGCCGTGTTAATGAAGCGCCGTTTTAATGAAGCGCCGTGTTAATGAAGCGCCGTGTTAATCAAGCCGGGATGCGGAGAGCGCGCGGCCCTGGGGAAGGTTCCGCTCTTTTCTCCCGGATCAAAGGAAGGAATCGCTGCTGTCCCTTTAAATGCGGGCGGAGAATCCGGGCCGTGAGTCCGGGATGCGACAGCGCCGAGCGCGGCCGGGAGGGCTCCAGAGGGGAGAGGGGAGAGGGGAGAGGCTCTGCCCGCCCTCCCCGCGGCACCCCGGGACTGAGAGGAAATATTTTATCCTTTCCTTTCCTTTCCTTTCCTTTCCTTTCCTTTCCTTTCCTTTCCTTTCCTTTCCTTTCCTTTCCTTTCCTTTCCTTTCCTTTCCTTTCCTTTCCTTTCCTTTCCCTCTTCCTTTTCCTTTTTCCTTCCCAAATTCCCGGTGGTGGCACCTGCGGAGCCCGGGATCGGGATCGGAATCCGGGATCGGGATCCGGGATCGGGGCTGGAGTCCGGGATCAGGATTTGGGATTCAGGATCGGGGCCGGGATTTGGGATCAGGATCCAGATTTGGGGTTGGGGCTGGGATCTGAGACTGGGGCCGGAATTGGGGATCAGGATTTGGGATCTGGGCTGGAATTCAGGATCAGGGCCAGGATCCGGATTTGGGATCGGTCCCGGCGCGGCCCCAGCCCGGCCTCGCTCCCCTCCCCGGGCATTCCCGGAGCTCCCTCGGCCTCTCCCCAAAAATGAAACCTGGAAAATCCCAGCGGGATCGGATCCCTGCCCTGCCCCAAACCCCTCAGGAATTCCCGAATTAAAGCCCAAATAAAATAAAATAAAAATTGGATTTTTCCAAGGGAAATCGAGGCTGGGGGAGAAGAACCCAAGGGGAAATCTGGGAGGAAATTTGGGTTCTGCTCCATTTGTAAAACAAAAAAAAAAAAACAAAAAACAAAACAAAAAAAAAATGGAAATAAAGATGGAAACGGGAAGAAAATAAAATTTCATGGATGTTGGAAAATCTGGATTTGGTTTGGGGTGAGAAGTGCTGGAATTGGGCACAGAGCAGAGCAGGAACTCAGAGGTGACCTCAGCACTCCCAGCTGCTCCATGGGGATATTTGGGGAGAAAAAGGAGATTTTTGGTTAAATCCCAGCCCCACTCTGGAATCATAAGGAGAATTTCCCTCCCCAGCCCTGATTTTCCCAGGTTTTACCCCAAAATCCCACCCTGGATTTACCTCAGGAAACCACACCAGGACAGGCAGAAACTTTAATTAAATTTTCACCTTTATCATCACAAATTTGGGGTAAAAAATGTGGGAAAAGGGTCAAAGCCAGACCTGCAGCAGCACCAGGAATCCGTAATTAATTAATTGGTTTGGGATTAATTAAACTCCAAGTCCCCCAATGAGGCCACCAAAGGTGAGGGGTGACCCCAGGACAGGGAGGGTCCCACACCCAAATTCCTGAATCCCAAATTCCCGGATCCCAAATTCTCCTGGGGAAATCCTCCACGGGCAGAATGCCTTTGGGGGATTTAACCAGAATTCCAGGAATTTTAACCGGAATTCCAGGAGTTTTAACAGGAATTCCAGGCATTTTAACCCCAATTCCAGGTGCCTTAACCCAAATTCCAGGAGTTAAACCCCAATTCCAGGAATTTCAGCTCAAATTTCAGGAATTTTAGCCCCAATTCCAGGAGTCTCAACCCCAATTCCAGGAATTTTAACCCAATTCCAGGAGTTTCACCCCAATTCCAGGAGTCTCAACCCCAATTCCAGGAGTTTTCAGCCCCAGTTCCAAGAGTTTTAACCAGAATTCCAGGAGTTTTAACCCAATCCCAGGAATTTTAACCCAATCCCAGGAGTTTTAACTGGAATTCCAGGAATTTTTTCTGGAATTCCAGGAGTTTTAACCCAATTCCAGGAATTTTAACCCAATCCCAGGAGTTTTAACTGGAATTCCAGGAGTGTCACCCCAGTTCCACAGCCCTGTTTGGGAAGGGGCAGAGCTGCGGCTCAGATCCGCACGACCTGGGCGGCCACGCAGGGGCTGATCCGGGGGGCGGCCCCGGGAATGTCCCCGTGTCCGTCCCCAGCCCTGTCCGTGGTTCTGTCCCCGTGTCCGTCCCCAGCCCTGTCCGTGGTTCTGTCCGTGGTTCTGTCCGTGGTTCTGTCCCCGTGCCCGTCCCTCCGCAGCAGCAGCCGCCCGTAGGTGCCCCCGGCCTGGCCCTTGGTCAGACGCCCGGGGTTGATGCAGACACAGCCCAGCACGTCCTGACGGACACACGGACACGGACAGGGGGACAGGGATGGGGACGGGAAAAGGGACAGGGACAGGGACAGGAGATGGGGACAGGGGACAGGGAACGGGGACAGGGGACGGGAATGGGGACAAGGGACAGAAAATAGGGACGGGGATGGGGACAGGGAAAAGGGGATGGGAAAAGGGGACAGGGATGGGGACAGGGACAGACAGGGACAGGGGCACAGGGAAAAGGGACAGGGGGTCAGGGATGGGGACAGGGGGACAAGGGACAGCAGGGGAGTAAAAATCCATGAATACAGAGGATCTGGGACCCCCCCAGCCCACCCAAACCCCAAAATCCCCCCAGTGCAGGAGATCTGGGATCCCCCATCCCCGATCCTGGCCCTTCCCGTGGGTTTCCCTGCTGGAATTCCCCCCGGGGGTCTCTCAGGGGTCCCAGGGGGGCTTTGGGGTCCCAGGGGTCTCTCAGAGGTTCCCAGGGAGTCCCAGGGGTCTCTCAGGGGTCCAAGGGGGTCTCAGGGGAGGCTGAGGGGTCTCAGGGGGTCCCAGGGGTCTCTCAGGGGGTCTCAGAAGATCTCAAGGGGTCTCAGGGGACAGTGGGGGCTCCCAGGGGTCATTGGGGGGTCTCAGAGGGTCCCACCTTGATGAAGAACCGGAGCTCCGAGGGTGTCACCAGCACGTCCGGGGTCACCGGCAGCGCCGCGAAGGCGCCCAGAGCCTCGAGGTGCAGGGGGAGCCCCTCGGGGGGCGGGTACAGCGGGTAAAAACTGGGGAGAAAAATGGGGGTTTTTGGGATAAAAGAGGGGTTTTGGGGAGGAAAAATGGGATTTTGGGGAGGTCCCCACCTGCGCTGGGTCAGGACGTGCCGCAGGATCCGGGAGAAGCGATCGGAGAGCCCGGAGGAGCTGGGGGGGAAAGGGAGAGAATGGGTGAGAAAAGGGAGGAAATGGGGAAAAAAGGGATGGGAAAAAGGGGAAAATGGGAGAGGAAAATGGGGTGAAAGAGGAGATTTGGGAGGGAAGGGAAGAGAGAAAAGGAAGAGCAGAAAAGGGGGAAAAAAATGATAAAGAAGGGGGCAGAGTAAAGAAACGGGAGGAAAGGTTGAATGAGAAGGGAAAAAGGCTTAAAAAAGGGAAAAAGGCTTAAAAAAGGGAAAAAGGTTAAAAAAGGGGGAAAAGGTTTAAAAGAAGGGGAAAAAGGGTAAAAAAAGGGGAAGAAAGGTTAAAAAAAGGGGGGGGAAAGGTAAAAAAAAGGGAAAAAAGTTAAAAAAATGGGGAAAAAGAGGTTAAAAAAAGGGGAAAAAGGTTAGAAAAGGATGAACATTTTGCAAGAGGCACCTGCAGATCTCCTCGGCCCCCAGGTGCAGCAGGAGGTCGGTGGAGCTGAGGCCGAACACGACGCCGTCGACGTCCAGAGTGCAGGGCTCGGGCAGCAGCAGCACCCGCTGGACACACGGACACGGGATGGACACACGGACACACATGGCATGGACAGATGGACACACATGGCATGGACACACGGACACACAGATCAACGTCCAGAGTGCAGGGCTCGGGCAGCAGCAGCACTCGCTGGACACACGGACACGGGATGGACACACGGACACGGGATGGACACACGGACACACATGGGATGGACACATGGGATGGACACACGGACACGGGATGGACACACGGACAGTCCAAAGGACCCCAGAATGCCCCAAAGCCACCCCAGAATACCCAAAATCCCCCTAAAATGCCCCAAATCTGCTCTGAAAAGCCCCAAATTGGCCCCAAATCACCCCAACCCCCCCCAGTCCCATCAAATTTTCCTAAATCCCCAAAATGTTCCCCAAACCCCCAGGGCTGAGCTGGATTTTCTGCGGGAAAGGGACAAAAATCATTAAATGAAAGAATTTGAACCCAAAAAAGGGCTGGGAGGAGATTGGGAGCTCCACAATTCAAATTATCCAAATTTTTGTACAAAAAATGGAATTTCAGCCCAAATCCCAGCTGGGGGGATGGGGAACATTGGGGAATTCATTTTTGGGGTGAAAAATGGGAATTTTTGGGGTGGAAAATGGGAATTTTTGGGGTGGAAAATGGGAATTTTGGGGTGGAAAATGGGGATTTGGGGTGGAAAAGGGGAATTTTGGGGTGGAAATGGGGATTTGGAGTGGAAAATGGGGATTTGGGGTGGAAATGGGGATTTTGGGTCGGTACCGCTCTGTCCTCCTTGGGCAGCTCCGGGAAGGCGAAGGGCGGCTGAGGGTACACGGGGAGGTGGGAGACATCCCTGAGGGAGGGCACCAGAACCAGCTGGCAGCCTGAGCTGGGGGAAAACAGAGATTTGGGGTGAAAAACAGGGATTTGGGGAAAAAACTGGGGATTTTTGGGGTGAAAATGGGGGATTTTTGGGGTGAAAAATGGGGATTTTGGGGCTGGGTCTGTGGTCAGTATGGTGGGAGACATCCCTGAGAGAGGGCACCAGAACCAGCTGGCAGCCTGAGCTGGGGGGAAAATGAGAGAGATTTGGGGTGAAAAACGGGGATTTTGGGAAAAAATGGGGATTTTGGGGTGCAAAGTGGGGATTTAGGGAAAACCCCCATGGGAATGAGGAATTTGGGAATTCTGTTCCCTCCTCACCTCCTGGTGCCCTCGATGATGGTCCTGAGGCAGAGCCTGAACACGTCCGAGAAGGGGCTCAGGAGCTGGCAGCTCTAAAATGGGGGAAATCAAAATATTTGAACAATTTGGGGGATTTTGGGATTTGGTGCTGCCCAGATTAGAAAAATTTCCCATTTCTGGGGTTTGGTGCTGCCCAGATTTGAACAATTTGAACAATTTCCCATTTTTGGGGTTTGGTTCTCCCCAAAGCCGCAGGGATTGGGGGGATTTGGGGGGAATTTTGGGGGGAATTTTGGGGTTCCATCCTCACCTCCACCTGCTCGTGCTTGGCATCCAGGAAGGGCCCAAACTGTGGAAAAAGGGGATTTTTGGGGTTCAGAAATAGGATTTTTGGGGTTCATTAACGGGATTTTAGGGTCACAAATGGGATTTGAATGTGAATGTTGAAGGGTTTGGAGGATTTCAAGGCTGCAGGGTCAGGGGTTCAGGATGGTGCCAATAACGATGAAGTTAATTAAAAGTCATTATTAATTAGCGCTAACGACCCACCAGGATGCAGAGGTCGGGCCTGTCCCTGCTCACCACCCCCAGCAGGTCGGGGTGAGGGGTCAATAACGATGGAATCAATCAAATTTCCCCGTTAAGGGGTTCAGGACGGTGCCAATAACGATGAAGTTAATTAGAAGTCGTTATTAATTAGCGCTAACGACCCACCAGGATGCAGAGGTCGGGCCGCTCCCTGCTCACCACCCCCAGCAGGTCCCGCAGGGGCTCGAAGGCGGCGCCGTCCGAGGGCGTGAAGGGCCCGCAGGCCACCAGCACCCGCCGCGCCTCTGCGGGAAACAGTGGGCATTTTGGGGAGAAAAATGGGGGATTTGGGGGTTTGGGGTCAGAAATGGGGGTTTGGGGCTCACCTGGCATGGGCTCCGTGGGGGTGTGGAAGGGCAGAGGGACCCCCTGTGGGAAATGGCCAAAAGTGCCCCAAATCCACCCCAAATCCCCCAAATCCACCTCAAATCCCCCTCAAATCCTCCAATTCCACCCTAAATCCAACCCAATTCCACGCAATTCCACCCCAAATGTCCCAATTCCTCCCCAAATCCACCCCAAATGACCCAATTCCACCCCAAATGCCCCAAATCAACCCCAAATCCCTAAATTCCATCCCAAATTCCCCAATTCCACCTAATTCCACCCCAAATTCCCCAATTCCACCCCAAATGCCCCAACTTTGGGGTCACCTCGTAGATTTTGGTCACCACCATCCTCCTGCCCGTGGGGTTGGTGCCTTCCAGGGCCACAACCTGGGATTGGGGGAAAAAAGGGGGAAATTGGGAACAAAGGGTGGGAATGGGGGAAAAGGGGGGAAAATTGAGGGAAAAATGGGGCAGGAATTGGGGATAAAATGGGGAAAAGGGGCAGGAATTGGGAAAAGGGGCAGGAATTGGGGATAAAGGGGAAGAAGTTGGGGATAAAAGGGGCAGGAATTGGGGATAAAAGGGTAGGAATTGGGAAAGAATGGGGGAAAAGGGGCAGGAATTGGGGAAAAGGGGCAGGAATGAAGGAAAAGGGGCAGGAATTTGGGGTTAAAAGGGTGGGATTTGGGAAAATGGGATTCCCCCCCACAGGCTCACCTGGCCTGGGAACAGGGAATATTCTGGAAGCTCAGACAGGTCCAGGGGCACCTGGGCCCCCCCCGAGTGCTCCCTGTCCCCCACCAGCAGCACGGATTTGGGGTTCAGCTTCCCGTTCCCGTCACAGCTGATGGTGCCCAGCACCGTCACCGGCTCCTGGGGGGCAAAACGGGGAGAATTCAACACAAAATGGGAAAGTTTAACACAAAATGGGGGGATTTAACCCAAAATGGGGGGGTTTAACACAAAATGGGGGGATTCAACACAAAATGGGTAACAGCTGATTGTGCCCAGCACCGTCACCGGCTCCTGGGGGGCAGAACGGGGAGAATTCAACACAAAATGGGGGGGGGGTTAACAAAAAATGGGGGGATTTAACCCAAAATGGGGAGATTCACCCCAAAGAGAGGGGTTTAACCCCAAAACGGGGGGGGATTCACCCCAAATGGGGGGACTTTAACCCAAAATGGGGGGAGTTTAACCCAAAATGGGGGATGTAACACAAAATGGGGGATTTAACACAAAATGGGGGGGATTAACCCCAAAATGGGAAGAATTCACCCCAAAATGGGGGGGCTTAACCCAATATGGAGGATTAACCACAAAATGGGAGGATTTAACCCAAAATGGGGGGATTTAACCCAAAGTAGGGGGATTTAACCCAAAATGGGGGATTTAACCCAAAATGGGGGGATTTAACCCAAAATGGGGGATTTAACCCAAAACGGGGGATTTAACCCAAAACGGGGGGATTTAACCCAAAATGGGGGGATTTAACCCAAAACGGGGGATTTAACCCAAAATGGGGGATTTAACCCAAAACGGGGGATTTGACCCAAAACGGGGGATTTGACCCAAAACGGGGAATTTAACCCAAAACGGGGGATTTGACCCAAAACGGGGGATTTAACCCAAAATGGGGGATTTAACCCAAAACGGGGGATTTAACCCAAAACGGGGGATTTAACCCAAAATGGGGAGATTCACCCCGAACGGGCCCCGGGCTCCCACCTGTGCCGGGATCACGGCGGAGCTGAACCCCTCCAGGCCGTGGTGCCTCCGCAGAACCTCCCCGAGCTCCTCCACCCGCTCGGCCAGCGCTGGGGGGACACCGGGGTCAGCAAGTGACCCTGACCTCTGACCCGGTGTCCTGGGGTCAGCAAACACCCCCTGACCCCTCCCGAGCTCGGGGTGACCCCAATGTCCCCAACCCCCCCCCGTGTGCCCCTGCCCACCTTCCCTGACATCCAGAAGCTTCTGGAACATGAACCTGTAGGGCTGGCTCAGGAGCTGCTCGGGGCTGCCGAAGGCTCTGACGGTGACGCCGATGCTGCCAGCGCCACCAGTGCCACCAGCAGTGCCACCAGTGCCACCAGCAGTGCCACCAGCAGTGCCACCAGCAGTGCCACCAGTGCCCAGCCAGGCCTGGCCCTGCACGGCCCCGAACGTGGCCACGGCCTCACCCCGGCCTGTCCTGGACGAGTATTTCTGGGAGGGGGTCACACTGTGGGGACAGGAGACAGAAACACAGGGGTCAGGCAGGGATGGGGGTGTCCCACCCTGAAATTCCAGGGTTTTCCTCCTTTTTGTTATCCCTGTTTGGGTTTGGGGTTTTTCTCCTTTTTGTTATCCCCGTCGTGAGCACAAAATGGAGCTTGAGGGGGTGAATTCCCTGATGTGTGAGCAGAGGGAATTTAGTGATTTGAGTTGATTCATGAGGCTTGGAAATTAAATGTTTGGAGCTTTAAAGGCTTTGTAATTGCAAGGAGTTCAGTGTGGATTTAAGAGTTCCCCCCCAAATTCACAGAGCTAAAATGTCCCAATTCCACTCCCACAAGGAATTGGGATTTCAGGGGAAAGGAGGAGGAACAGGGGGAGCAGAGGGGATGCAGGAAGGAAGGAAGGAAGGAGCAGAGGGGGTTCAGGAGCCCCACTGACCTTGGGGAGAAGCTGCCAGGGGAGAAGAGCCCCAAGGGGCTGCGGGACGGCGGCGCCCGCTTGGCCTGGGGGGTCTCAGGGGTGGAATTGCTGCGTTTGTGGGAGCCCTGAGGGAACAAAAACACAAAAATTATCTTTACAGGGTGGATTTAGGGGAAATCCCACAGATTTGGGTGATTCTCACCTTGGATGGGGTGGTGTAGGCGTCCAGCAGCTCGTCCTCCTGCTCCTCATCGAGGCTGGGGTTGTTAAGGGGTGAAAACACTCCGGATTTGGGGTGAAATCCTAAATCTGAGAATTCCTGCTACTACCAGGCTCCCCCTGGGGATGTGGGACAGATCAGGGGGCCCAGTTTCTGCCAGAGCCCCCAAATCTGCTCAGGATGTGGGGATAAGCTCGGGATCTCCTCAGGATTTCAGGATCTCCTCAGGAATATTGGAATACCCCCAGGATCCCCTCAGGGTGTTGGAATACCCCCAGGATCCCCTCAGAATGTTGGAATACCCCCAGGATCCCCTCAGGGTGTTGGAATACCCTCAGAATCCCCTCAGAATGTTGGAATACCCTCAGAATCCCCTCAGGATTTCAGACACCCCCAGGATGCCCTCGGCAGTGAGGATACAGCCCCTGCAGCGAGTGGATATCATGGAGCAGCCCCCGGCGCTCGTCCCTCCCGCGCCGCCCGCGGCTGCCGCGCTTGGCCAGCACCTGGAGGGGCAGGGCAGGCACGGGGTGAGTGCTCCCCGCCATCCTGGGGGCTTTGGGGAATCAAAGGGGGCAATTGGGGACCCCCACCTCGTGCTCGAAGGCGTCCAGGCCCTCGGGGGTGAGCTGCAGGTCCAGGTCCTTGCTGGTGACAAAGGCCAGCAGCTCGTTGGCCAAGGCCACCGGGCCCAGCCCGTGGCTGAGACACAGCTCCACCACTGAGGGGAGAAATGGGGGTCAGGGGGGTCCTAAATTCCACTGAGATCCCCCTCAAAATGTTTGGGTATCTCCCAGTCACCCCCTCAATTCTCTGTGCCCCCCCAACCCGGCAG
Source organism: Ammospiza maritima maritima (assembly GCA_036010785.1). Classification (NCBI taxonomy): domain Eukaryota; kingdom Metazoa; phylum Chordata; class Aves; order Passeriformes; family Passerellidae; genus Ammospiza; species Ammospiza maritima. The sequence continues at coordinate 188,058 of CM069700.1, read as the reverse complement.
GTCCCAAAATCCACTCATCCCCACAACAGCACCCATGAACCAAATAAACCCTCATGACTCCCCTGACCCTCCCAAACCCCTTCCTCCTCCCCAAGCCCCCCCATCTCCCCCCTCAGGCCACGTCCCCCGGAGCACTCACGCTTGTCGGGCACTTCCTCGCCCTCGCAGCGCAGCTCGAAGAGCCGCAGCTCCCTCAGCACCGCCTCGGCCGTCACCGCCTCCGGGCCCCGCTCCGCTTCCAGCTCCGGCTCCATGCCCGGCTCCGCCATGGCCGCGCTCAAACAGCGCGGCCGCGGCTCCGTGAGGGGAAGGGCGTGGCCAAGCCGTATAAGGGGAAAAGGGGCGTGGCGAAGGCGGGATAAAGGGCGTGGTTACACAAATTTAGACAGAACGGACCAATGGGCGAGCGATGGGCGGGAGAAGGGACGGAACCGGCGTGCTCCAAGCACCGCCCATGGGGGGTGGGAGGGGAAAAGGGCGGGAGGAAAAAAGGGCGGGAAAATTCGCGCCCTCAGAGCGCTGAGGGGGCGGGGCCGAGGCGGCTCTGAGGGAACCGAACCCGGCCGGGCCTGAGGGGCGGAACGAGAATGGGGCGTGGAACCGGGAATCGGGGATCCTGTCCGGGTCTGAGGGGTGGAACCGGGTACGGGGAACCCTGCTCGGGCCCGGGGGTCATACCTGTCCCGGGGATTCTGCTCCAGGTCCGGGGTCCCCTCCCTGCCCGGCCCCTCATCCCCTCCGAGTCATGGCAGCCTCGTCCTGCACCCCCCGCCCAGGAGACACCCCCGGGTTTTAAGTCACAACCACCAAAATATCCCAAAAATATATGAATATAACCCCAAATATGTGATCTATAACTCCAAGACAACCCCTAACCCCGTTACTTTGCAGCACCTCGAAAGGCCCTCACCCTCTGCCCTGAGGGGGGGAAAGAACTGCCAGAAAAGAGTTTTGACTTAAATAACTTTTTTTTTCTTTGGTTTTTATCTCATTTTTAATTTATACAATAAAAAAGTCATTTGCTGGCACCCGGGGGCAGCAGATCCCTGAAGCGAAGGACGACGGCCGGGGCTCCGTCAGCACAGGAGGCACCAAAATCCAGAGGATTTGCCCCAAAAGGGCCGAGCGTGAGGTGAGGGAGGGACGGGGGCTTTGGCAAAGCTGGGGGGGGGTCCCGTGTGACCCCCACCCCCCCCATCCAGCCTTTTCTGCTGAAAAAAGCCAAAAAATGGGAGAAACTGGCGCGGGGTCGTGGAAGGCACTTGGAGGGTCCGGTCAGGCGAACATGGTGAGCTGGAGCCACTGGGGAGAACGAGGAGGAGGGTGAGGGAGAAAGGAGAGGAAGAGAGGGTGAAGAAAACAGGGAAAAGCAAGAGAATGAGGGAGAGGAAGAGGAGGAGGAAGGCCTTGAGCTCCCCCAGTACCTGCAGCAGGTCGAAGGTGACGACGCCGTCCTGGTCCACGTCCATGGCTTGGAAAAACCCTGAGGGGAGGGAAAGGCGTTGGGATTCTGGAAAGTTCCATTTGTGAGGGAAAAGTGTGGCTGGGATGATTCGGGATTGGGTAGGAAGGATCATTTGGGATAATTTGGGATCACTCAGGACTGCATGGGAGGGATGGTTTGGGATCATTTGGGATTGGGTAGGAGGGATCTTTTGGGATCATTGGGGATCGGGGTGGGAGGATAATTTGGGATGATTTGGGATCACTCAGGGTTGGACAGGAGGGATCATTTGGGAAGGTTTGGGATCATTTGGGATTGGGTGGGATGGATTATTTGGGATCACTCAGAACGGTGTGAGAGGGAGGGTTCGGGATCCTTTGGGAGGGTTCAGGACGGGTGATGGGGCGCTCACGGAACATGGTCTCCAGGCGCACGAGGCAGCAGACGAAGCTGTCGAAGTCCAGCGCCAGGTCGGGCTCGGCGTAGCGCGTGATGAGCAGCTCGTGCAGCCTCTTGTTCAGCCGGTACCCTGGGACAGGAGGGGACAGCCCGGGGGTCACCGGGGGGCTCTGGGCAGGGGAGGGGTCCTGGGGGCTCCTGGGGGGTTTGGGGTCACCTGCAGCCTCCAGCGCCAGGCGCAGCTCGTAGGCACTGATGGAGCCTGACTTGTCCAGGTCAAACTTGCGGAAGATGCTCTGGCAGGAGGAGCCCCCCAGAGGAGCAGGGGTTACCCAAAATATCCCAAATGTACCCCAAAGGAACAGGGGTTACCCAAAATACCCCAAAGGTACCCCAAAATCCTCCAAATATACTCCAAAATTCCCCCAAAGGAGCAAGAGTTACCCAAAATACCCCAATGTACCCCAAAATCCCCCCCAAAACACCTTCATGTACCCTAAAATCCTCCCAAAGAAACAGGGGTTACTCAAACACCCCCAAATGGACCCTAAAATGCCCCCCCAAAGGAACAAGGGTCACCCAAAATACCCCAATGTACCCCAAAATACCCCCGGAGGAGTAGGGGTTACCCAAATTACCCTAAATTTACCCCAAAATCCCACCAGAGGAACAGGGGTTACCCAAAATACCCCGATGTACCCCAAAATACCCCCCTAGAGGAGCAAGGGTTACCCAAAACACCCCCAGTTTACCCCCAAAGGAACAGGGGTCACCCAAAACACCCCAAAATCCCCCCAAAATGGGGGTCACCCATGAGACAGACCCCAAAATGGGGGACACCCATGAGACAGACCCCAAAAGCCCCTAAATGGGTGTTTCCCATGAGGACAGAGACCCCAAAATCCCCCCAAAATGGGGGTCACCCATGAGCCAGACCCCCAAAGCCCCCCCAGGAGCCCCCAGACCCACCAGGTAGTTGCGGATGCGGTTCCAGAGCACGTTGAACTCCACCAGCCCCAGCTTCCCATTCCCGTCTTTCTGGGGGATGGGGTTAAGGAAAGGGGGGTCCCGGGGGGAAATGGGGGTCCCAGGGAGGTTCAGAAAAGGGGGGTACCGGGGAGGGGTGAAGGAAAGAGGGTCACAGGGGTCCCCCTAAAGCCCCCCCAGAGCCCCCCAGTATCCCCCTGCTCAGGATACGTCCATGAGGTTCACCATGCTCCGGCAGGACTCCAGGCTGAAGCCCTTGGTGCGCAGGTCTTTGTCTGCAATCGGGAGTTTGGGGGTTAATGAGATGTTAATGAGATGTTAATGAGCGGGGCGGGGTTAGTCGGGGTGGAACTCCCCCAGTCCCAGCTCACGTTTGGCGATGATGCGGTTGAGGATGGTCTGCAGCTCGGTGACGCTGATCTCCAGGTCCTGGGGAGGGGACACACGGTGGCCATGGTGTCACCAATGACATCATCAGCAACCAGTGATGTCATTGGCAACCAGTGATGTCATGGCCAACCAATGATGTAATTGATAAACAATGACATTAGTGCTAATCAATAACATCACAGCGGAGTAATGACATCATTACCAACAATGATATTATTGCAACCCAATGATGTAATGGCCAACCAATGACATCATGGCAAACCAATGATGTCGTGGCCAACCAATGACATCACGGCTAACCAATAACATCACAGCTAACTAATGACGTCATCACCAAGTGATGTCATTGCTGATAAATGATGTTATTACCAACCAATGACATCATAGCCAATCAATAACGTACTAATTACATCACTCCCAACACATAACATCACAGCCAACCAATGACATCATCATCAATAATTATGTCATTACTAACCAATGGCAGCACAGACAACCAATGATATCATGGCTAACCAATGTTATGTTATTTACAATCAATAATGTCACAGCCAACCAACGGCACCATAACCAACAAATGTCATTGCTAACCAATGACATCATGGCCAATCAATGACATCATCATCACCCAATGACATCACCACCAACCCCTGAGCTCACAGCCAATCAGCACCGCTCCCTTACCGGCCCCGCCAGCTGCTTGAAGAGCTGCTTGAAGTTCTCATCGATCTCGCTCTCCCTCAGCACTTTCTGGGGAAAAATAGGCCATTTTGGGAACCGCCCAAAGCGGCCATTTTGGGAACCGCCCCGGGGGAAGAATCGGCCATTTTGGGAACCGCCCAAAGCGGCCATTTTGGGAACCGCCCCGGGGGAAGAATCGGCCATTTTGGGAACCGCCCCACCACCCCATCCCCCCGTCCCCTACTGACCTCATCCGGCAGCGTGGCCTGGATCTTGTCGTCCATCTCCCTGCGGACAGACAGACACACAGACACAGAGCGGGCTGAGCGCGCGGGCGCGGCGCTCGGTACCGGCGCTGCGGCGGCGACGACGCTTACTCGGTGCCGGCTTTCTTCTCGGAGAAGACGCGGAGCACGAAGTTGCCCTCCTTGTTGGGCTCGAAGGTGGAGGGCACCACGATGTACTCGCCGGGCGGCAGGCGGAAGCGCGTGCTCACCTCGCGCAGGTTGATGAACTGCTCGGAGCGCTAGCGCGCGACGCGTTGGCCAGGAAGAACTCGCGCTTGAGGTGCACGCCCGACCTCCCCACGTACTGCGGGCACCGGGGGGGAAAAGCTCCAGAACGGCCCCAAAAACGGCCCCAAAAACACCCCCGGGGGCAGAATGTGCCGAAACGGCACCAACAGCGCATGGAACCCACCTCGGGAGGGACCTGTGAGGAGAGAAGGGACCTCGGTTGGTGACAGGTGACACCAGGTGAGCCCGGGTGACACCAGTTAATGCCAGTTGACCCCAATGGACCATTGGTGACCCTGTTTGACCCCAGTTAATGCCAGTTGATCCCAGCTGATGGTGGTTGACCCCAGTCAAGGCTGGTTGATCCCAACGGACCATTGGTGACACCAGTTGAAACCAGTTGAAGCCAGGTCATGCTGGTTGGCCCCAGTTGATGCCAATAGACCCCAGTTGACTCTAATTGAGCCCAATTAATGCCAGTTGATCCCAGTCAAGGCTGGTAGACCCCAGTTGATGCTGGTTGACCACAATCAACGTTGGTTGACCCCACACAAGGCCGGTTGGCCCCAGCTGATGTTGGTTAACCCCAGTTGATAGTGGTTGACCACAGTTGATGGTGGTTGACTGTAGTCAATGGTGGTTAACCCCAGTCAAGGCCGGTTGACCCCAGCCAATCCCGTTACCTCATAGACAGCGAATCCAATGGTCTCCATGTCCTTGCCGTAGCGGCGCTCGCGGCGCCGGTGCTTCTGCATCAGCGCCAGCAGGAAGCTGCAGCCCGGCTCGCGCCCGCCGTCCTCGTCCCTGTCATCGTCCACCTCGTCCAGCTGGATCTTGAACTGGGGGTTGATCCAGAACGTGGCTGCAGAGGGGGCAGAGGGGGCTCAGCGGGCGCCCGGCCCCGCGGGCCCGGCGCCGCCCCCCGGCGCCTACCGGGGTAGTTGCGGCAGCCGCCGGCGGTGCTGCCGCGCCGCCACGTCCCGTCGTAGAGCCGCGTGTTCCACTTGCGGAACTTGCGCGACTGCAGCGCGTCCGGCGTGAGGTTGCAGATCTCCAGGCGGGTGAACTCCCGCAGGAAATCCCGGAAGGACATCCTGCAGGGAGAGTCTGAGCTCGTTTCCCATCTCGGAACGGGCGGGAAAAGGGGTTTGCGTTGGAGTTCTCCTACCAGAACTCGCCGTCCTCCATCTTGACCATGAGCTGCTGGCGCAGCGCCGGCTCCACCGCGTGCCACTCGGCCGAGCTGCGGGACAGCAGGGTCAGCGTGGCCCAGGGTCATTAATGCTAACGAGCCTGGCGCTAACGAAGCCTCAGCCTCACCCGTCGCTCCAGGCGCCCGTCCACTCCACCTCTCCCCAGGGGTTGCGCATCCGGATGAGCTCCAGGGCCTGCCCGCGGTACGGGATCTGCGGACGGCGCCGTCAGGGCCGCACCACCCAAAATCCACCGTTTTCCACCCAAACTGGTGCCCAGCCTCACCTGCTTGGCGCCGGTCACCGAGTAGGCGTGGCCCTTCACCAGCTTCTTGAAGGTCACGGCCTCCATGTCGAAGGCGCTCGTTATCTGCAAGGAGCCACCACGGCGTTACCCAGGGAACGACCCCAAATCCTGCTGATTTTCCCCCAAAACGCCCAGGATGGCTCACGTCGATGGAGTGACATGAGAATGACCCCAAATCCCACTGGTTTTCCCCCAAAACGCCCGGGATGGCTCATGTCAATGGAGCAACGTGAGAATGACCCCAAATCCCACTGATTTTCCCCCAAAACACCCGGGATGCCTCACATCAATGGGGCAAGATCAGAATGACCCCAAATCCCGCAGATTTTCCCCCAAAACGCCCGGGGTGACTCACGTCGATGGAGCAGCCGAGCAGCGAGCCGCGCTCCAGCGCCTTGAGGATGATCTGGTAGAGGTCGGCCGGCGGCCGGCGCAGGTCGAACCACTCGGTGACGCCGCCCGTGAAATCCTCGAAGCCCTCGGAGGTGCTGCCGCCCGACAGAGCCTCGTAGCAGCCGTTCACCCTGTGCGCCATCCAGGATGGTTTTTGGGGGTTTTTGCCCCAAAACGGGCGCGGGGAGGAGCGGGGAGGGACCGTACTTGGCGTAGGCCTTTTCCAGCAGCGCGCTCCAGAACTCGGAGCCCTCGGCCGAGTGCACGAAGAGCAGCTTGCCGTCCTTGGTGGGCAGGAAATCGTCCACCACCACGTCCAGCCACTCGCCAAACTGCCAGATCTGGGGGGACGAGGATGGGGAACCCCCAAGTTCGTGCAGGGAAGGAGATTTTGGGGGAAAAACGCTCGGTTTGGGGTCCCACAGGGCAGTGGGGAAGTGGAGTTATCACAGAGAGTGGGACATGAGGAACTGGGTGGGAAAAGTACTGGGGGATTTTCTCAAAATTGGGGTGTGACCAAAATGGTGGAGGGAATCCTTGAAATGCTGGGGGTCACCCCAAAATTACAGAGTGGAGCCCCAAAAGTGTGGGGGATCCCCTTGAATGGTCAAGGGGAGGCCTAAAAAGGTGAAGAAAGCCCCAAAAATGTATGGGAGCCTCTCAGAACGACAAGAAGAGCCCTGAAGTGATGGTGGGAGCCCCAAAACATTGGGATTTGCACCCAAAATGGCAGAGGGGATTCCCAAGGATTTGCTGACCTGGAAGGGATGCTGGGAACCCCAAAATGCTGGGATTTGCACCCAAAATGGCAGAGGGGAGCCCCGAGGCCGGGATTTGCTGACCTGGAAGTGGAAGATGCCGGCGTAGCCCTGCTGGAAGCTCTGCCCGTGCGGCACCACGCGGTGCAGGAGCGCCTCGTTGAGCGTCAGCGAGGCGATGGCCGCCAGCAGCCAACAGTCACCTGGGCATGACCAAAAACCACCAAATTCCAGGCAAAACCATCCCCAAACCCCACAGATCTGGGGCAAAGGAGGACAGAAGGACTGAGACAGGGATTGGGGGTTTTGGGGAGAGAATTTGGGGTTTTTTGGGGGTGAAATTGGAAAAATGTGCTTGGGATTTGGGGGAAGATGAGGGGGACAGGTTGTCTGCATGGGGATGGGGATTTTGGGAGAGAATTTGGGGGTTTTGGGAGAGGATTTGGGGTTTTTGAGGGTGAAATAGGAAAAACACACCCGGGATTTGGGGGAAAAATGGGGGAACGGGTGTTTTGCATGGGGATGGGGGTTTGGGGAGGATTTGGGGTTTTGGGGGTCAAACTGGAAAAATGTGCTCAGGATTTGGGGGAAAAACAGGATTGAGATGTTCTGCATGTGGATGGGGTGTTTGGGGTGGAATTTGGGGTGTTTTGGGGTACAATTTGGGGTGTCTGGGGGAGGAATTTGGAGTTTCCCCCCAGATTCGGAGTCCTGCCCGTGTCGGGTTGGAGGAATTTTGGCGAGTTGAATTCTGGGGTAAAAAGCAGCAATTCCAGGGGCAGAGAAGGACACAGAGAGATCCCAAATCCCCACAGATTTGGGCCCAAGAAGGACAGACAGACAGACGGAAAGGAGGATCCCTCACCCAGCGCTCCCTGGCAGATGTCGGTGCGTGTGGCGCCGTCCACGATGAACTGCGGCCGCGGGCACAGCTCCTGCAGGAGGGAAAACCCCAAAATTTGAGATCATTTGAGATAATTTTGGACAATTGAGAAAACCACAGCGTTTTGGTGAGGATGGACAACCTGTGCCAGGGCCTCACCACCCTTCTGCTAAAGAATTTCATTCTAATACCAACCAGAAAATATTATTTTCTTTCAGTTTGAAATAATTCCCCTATAGCACAATTCTCACTAACATTAGAAGTAGAAATTTTTGTTCAAGACTGATTTTTTGGAAGACAAACTTGAGAATTTGGGGTTGGTTAGATGGTTTTTATTTGTTTTGTCGCTTCTTTTTATTACATTGCTAGATTCACCTCCTAGACAGCGTTTTCAGGAACTGAATGTGCACGCTTGGAAACAACATCACCGTTCCTGAACACAAATCTGTTTTGGAGTGAAACGAAGGGAGCAGGGCTCACCGTGGGCCTCCTCCACTGCACGCCGCGGGTTTTGGAGGAGCCGGGGCCCAGCTCACGGAACCCCAGCGAGGAGGCGGCCGGGGGGAACGAGGGGTCCTGGAACAGCGTCCCGGAGCTGCGGCACTCCTGCGATTTGGGCAGAAAAAGAAAAAGAAAAAAAACTCCATAACTTTGTGAAAGTTGGAAAGCCGGTGTGTTTTATCTCCTCTTGTCTCTCCCTTGTCTCTTTCATTGGCGCAGTTTTCTCTTTAGCCTGGGCCTTACAGACTTCAGATGTACATTTGACTCAAATGAAAATGGATTTGTGTTTTGGGGATTTTCACTGTGTCTCACCTGCTCAAAGTCCTGGCCCGGGTAAGATGTACATTTTACTCAAAATGGATTTCTGTTTTGGGGATTTTCACTCTCACCTGCAGCAGCTGCCCAAAGTCCTGCCCCAGGTAATATTTTACTCAAAACGGATTTCTGTTTTGGGGATTATTTCTGGGTATTGGGGATATTCTCTGTCTCACCTGCAGCAGCTGCCCGAAGTCCTGGCCCAGGTAAGATGTACATTTGACATTTCTGTTTTGGGGATTTTTTCTGCATTTTGGGGATTTTTTGTGTCTCACCTGCAGCAGCTGCCCGCAGTCCTGCCCTAGGTTCTATTTTACCCAAAATGGATTTAACTTTTGGGGATATTCTCTGTCTCACCTGCAGCAGCTGCCCGTAGTCCTGCCCCAGGTACCGCACGGCGTTGTCGTGCCGGCCCAGCCCCAGCTCCTTGGCGCGCTGGCGCCGCACCTGAGCTGAGACCCCGGTGCAGAACACCGGCACCACCGGGGGCTCCGCCATGGCCTGGGGGACGGAGGGGAGAGATGGGGACTGGGGGCGAAATTGGGGGAAATTGGGGGGTTTGGGAGGGATTTGGGGTGAAACTGGAAAAATGTGCTTTGGATTTGGGGAAAAATGGGAGGTTTGGGAGGGATTTGGGGAGGAATTTGGGGTGAAACTGGAAAAATGTGCTTTGGATTTGGGGAAAAATGGGAGGTTTGGGAGGGATTTGGGGAGGAATTTGGGGTGAAACTGGAAAAATGTGCTTAGGATTTGGGGAAAAATGGGGGGTCTGCATGGGGAAAACAGCGAGGAAAGGAGATGGGGATTGGGGGCAAATGGGTCCTGCATGGGGATGGGGGTTTGGGGAGATTTGGGGTTCTTGGGGAGGAATTTGGGGTTTTTGGGGTGAAACAGGGAAAATGCACTCGGGATTTGGGGGATAAACAGGGGTAAGACGTGTGGTTTGCACAGGGATGGGGGAATTTGGGGTTTTGGGAGAGAATTGGGGGTTTTTGGGGGTGAAACAGGAAAAATGTGCTTTGGATTTGGGGTAAATGGGGAAAAATGGGGTGGTCTGCATGGGGATGGGGTTTGGGGGGAATTTGGGGTTTTTGGGGATGAAATAGGAAAAACACGCTTTCGATTTGGGTCTGCACAGGGATGGGGAGTTTGGGGGGAATTTGGAGTTTTTGGGGGTGAAACTGGGAAAATGTGCTTAGGGTTTGGGGAAAAATGGGGGGTCTGCATGGGGATGGGGGATTTGGGGTGAAACAGAAAAAATGTCCTTGGGATCCGGGGAAAAATGGGAAAAAAGGGGGGGGGTCCACATGGGGATGGGGGTTTGGGGGCATTTGGGGTTTTTGGGGGGGAAATTCCCCCAGATTTGAAGCCCTGCCCGTGTCAGGTTGGAGGAAATTGGGACAATTTTGGTGAGATGAGAGCGACGCCGTTCCAGGGTAAAAAGCAGCAATTCCAGGGGCAGGGAAGGTCACAGAGACCCCAAATCCCGGGGTGTCACCCCGGAATGGCCCTGGCAGAGTGAGCTCCTGGCAATCCCGGCTCGGGACAGCCCCGAGGCTGAGCAAAGCGGGCCAAAGTGCCCCAAACTGGTCCTGCAGGTTGAGGCGGGGCCGCAGGCGTGGCCCGAGGGCCTTCCTCGAGCCCTGGGGAGGCTCATTAAGCATTGGGGTGCTTAATTAACCACCAGGCATCTTAATTAAACGCTAATTAGTGCCACCAAGGAGTAACAGAGCCGTGACAGGGGTGGCGGCAGCGTCACCCCCCAAAATGAGGCCGAACACGGGGGGTTCTGTCACCCCAAAACCCAAGGGTCAGGGACCCCCCAAACTCAGGGGTTGTGCCCCAAAAATGCAGAAATTCACCCCAAAATGGGGGTGAGCGGGAGTCCCACCCCCCCAGTTCCCTGTGCCCCCCTCGCCCCCTCCCCACGTACGTTTTCGGGGTGCAGTTGGCAGGAACAGCCTCGTTTCACCCCGTTTTGGGGGCCCACAGGAGCTCAGCTCCCCCTCCTGCCCCACCACCTGATAAGAATTAAAAACCCCAAAATGCAAAAACCACCAAAGTTCCAGGAAAAACACCAACACCCCCCATTCCCCAGCACCCCAAAATTCCCTTTTTTGGCCAAACCGCGGCTCGGGGGGTGCGGTGAGGGGGAGCCCCCCCATTTCCCGGCTGCGGGAATGGAAGGCAGGAGGCGCCGGGGGTGATTTTTGCCCGATCCCGCGGGGTTTTGCCCCGTTCCGGAGTTGTGTAATGGGGGCTGGAGGTGCTCCCGCTGTGTCACCGCCTGTCCCCTCCCTGTCCCCGCTCCGTACCTCGGCTCTGCTGCGGGGGGCGGCGCTCCCGGGGTCGCCGCTGTTGGTTTTTGGGGAGGGAAAGCGGCGGCAAAGAGCGAAATTTGTCACCCCAAAGTTGCCCGAGCAGGAAGGCGAGGCCGCCCCCGCCCTGCCCCCCCCGGGCCGAGGCTCCTCCCTGCGCCGCTCCCGCCGAGGGGGGGGGGGAGGGCTCGGGGAGGTTTTGGGCGATTTTGGGGCGATTTTGGGGGTTTGGGATCTTGCGGGGTGTTCACCGCATTGGAGAGGGGGAGGGGAGTGGGTGGGGCTGGGCATGAGGGGGACATTGGGGGGCAAGAGGGAGAGGGACACGGGGACACGGGGGGACATTGGGGGGCAAGAGGGAGAGGGACACGGGGACACGGGGGGACATTGGGGGGTGGGCAGGGGCAGGAATTGGGGGGACATTGGCAGGAGTGAGAAATGGGGGGACATTGGGGGGCAAGAGGGAGATGGACACGGGGGGACATTGGGGGGTGGGCAGGGGCAGGAATTGGGGGGACATTGGAGGGATAAGGGGGAGATGGACACAGGGGGGACACTGGGGCAGAGGGGGGGACATTGGGGGGCAGGAAGGGGCAGGAATTGGGGGGGGACATTGGAGGGACAAGGGGGAGATGGACACAGGGGGGGACATTGGGGGGCTGGGGTGGGATATGGGGGGTGGGAAATGGGGGGGGACACTGGGGAGGATGGACATGGTGGGACATTGGGGGGGACACGGGGGAGATGGACATGGGGGGACAGTGAGGGGACATTGGGGGGACATCCGGGGGCAGAGCAATGGGGGGACATTGGGGGGCACAAGGGGGAGATGGACATCTGTAGGGTGACACGTGTGACACACTCGCCGTGGCTGTGACACACTCACCACGGACCCCCCCTCCCCCAAGTCACATCCCACTCCCCCTTCTTCAATTTCACCATTTTTCCCCCCAGAAAATAAAAACCCCCACCAAACCAAAATTAAGCATTTTTTTATTATGTGTTACCCATTTTCTACATTTTTCCCCCCATTTTCTACATCTCTCCCCCAAAAAAGGGGAGGCAGGAGGGGCCTCGGGGAGAAAATGAACAATTTTGAAGGGTTTGGATGAGAAATAAAACGGAAATAGGAAAAAACTGAGAATATATCGCCCCAAACCAGTAGTTAAACAGGAAAGAGAGACTTGTGAGCAAAAATGAGGGTTGGGTTAAAAAACCCCAAAATTGGTTGGGTAAAAACCAAAGAAAAGGCACTGAGAGTGCAGCACAGCCCCAATTCCAGGGGGTTTTACCCCAAATCAGGTGTGGAGCAGCCCCAGTTCCAGGGGGTTTGGGCCAAAAGCACAAAAAAGGCAATTTTGGGACAAAACCAAAAAAAGGCCAAGTTTAGGGGCAAAAATAAAAAAAAAGAACAGCCCAATTCTGGGCCAAAAGCAAAAAGGGGCCAAATTTAAGGGCAAAAATAAGAAAAAAGGGCCCAATTTGGGGTCAAACCAAAAAGGACAAATTTCCACCCAAAAGGGCCCAAATTCCACCCAAAATAAAAGGGAAATGGGGTCCAAAGTCGCTGTAAAATCCCCAATTTTGAGGATTTCTTTGCCCTGGCCCTGCCTGGGCTTTCAGGGTTATCCCAGGGCTGGTTTTGGGTGGGAATCAGAGATTTTGGGTAATGGGATTTGGGGATTTTAGGTGGGATTTAGGGATTTTGGGTCATGGGATTTGGGGATTTTGGGTAAATCCGCAGCAATTTGGGAATGGGAATTGGAGGAGGACTCTGAGGGTTTGACCACCTTGGGTTTAATTAGGGTTTCCTACATCATTAATGAAGCCATTGCTTAATTAGCACCCCCAATTCATTAGCAAGAATATCCTGAGAACCCCCTGCTTCGTTAACTCCCCCCAGTTCATTACAGGGGCTTCATTAGGGACCCCCAATTAATTACTGGGGGCACCATTAAGACCCTACTTGATTACGAAGGTGTTAGGGCACAAATTGAGTCAGGGCTTCGTTAAAGCCCTAATGAAGGACTCACAGGGCAGGGGGTTGTATCGCTCGTCTGTAGCCAGCGGTGCCATGGCCAGGTCCTGCAAAATGGGGGAAAAGCATCAAGTTTAGGTAAAAAAATAACTCAATTCAGGCAAAAAGGCTGTTTTTATTGAAAAGAAATAAAATAAAAGGTGACTTTGGTTGGACTGACCTTGACAGAGAGCCTGGAGAGGAACATCGGCACCACAGTGGCTTCTCGGAGAGGAGAAAAACAATTAAAAAAAAGAATTTTGGGGGAAACCGCCTGGATTGGGGGGATCTGGAATGTGAGGTCTTTACCCAGTTTGAGGGTACCTCAATGACCCCCAGAACAAGAATTAGCATTTAACCCCCTTAAAGCTCCAAGTGACGCCCAAAACCCCCAACCCCAACCCTTTTTAACGCCCAAAAATCCCTAAATCCCCCCAAAACCACAGCAAGCGTTTAACTCCCAAAGCTCAGTGAGCCCAGGTTTAACTCGGTCTCGTACCTCTCTGGCTCACTCATGCCGCAGGACTAAAGGCTTCTCTGAAGTTTAAGCCATTCTTTGCTATATTTTAGTAAAATCTAAGGTACTAAATTGATTTTCTGCTGCCAAAAGAGGAAAAAGCGGCAAAATCCCCTCAGGAGCTCCGGCGCCTTCCCGCTCTTTTTCCTTCGCCTCAGCGACCTTAGCCCCTCCCCTTCCCGGAGCCCGCCTCCTATAGGCCGCCAGGTCAGACCTCCAACCAATCAGAAGGCAGATATTGACTAAGCCACGTCTCTCTCCCCAGTTTATGCGGTATCAGCCAATCAGAGATGAGGCGCGCAAAGGAGGCGTCGCTGATTGGCTGAGCGCCATGAGGGAGAAGTGTGAAGGGAGGGGCGGTTTGTGAGGGGTTTGTGCAGGGAAGGGATCGGGGAAGGCGCTGCGGCCGCGAAGCACCGGGGGTGAAACGGGGAGAGGAACAAACCCGGCTCGGGCTGGGCGGCCCCGCGGAGCTCAGGGCGCCGCTCCCCTCGCCCGCGCCGCCCCTCCCTTAGCAACAGCCGGCGGCCCAGCGGCGTCGCGAGGGGGATTTTTCTGATTGGCCGAGCCCCGCCGCGTCTGGCCAATGAGCGCGAGCCACGGGACGCTGCGCGTCCCCCGCCCACCCCGCGCCGGCTGCGGGGCCGCTCGGAGCGTACCAAGCGCGGGCGTGCAGGGGGGGAGCCCAGCGGTTCAGGTTTTAGGAGCGTCACAGCCCCTCGCAACCCCCGTGCGAGGGAGGACGAGGAGGCTCCTCAGGGTCTCTGTAGGGAGGAGCTGCCCTGGACGGCGAGGTGTGGAGAGCAGGAAGAGAGTGAACCCCCCCCAGTCTCCCCCCCGGACAGCAGGTGGCGCTGTCCGGGCGGAAGTGAGGTGTCGCGCGCTGAGGCGGTTCCGGTGTGGGAGCGGCCGGGCTGGGCTGAGGCGGGGTCGGGCCCGGTGGGTCCCGGGGGGCTCCGGGGGCGGCAGCGGCGCCGGGGGCGGGCGGGGAACCGGGGGGGGGGCTCGGGAGGAACCGGGGGCAAGGCGGGGCTCGGGGCGAGCGGAGGGAGCGGTGACAGTTGGGGATCCTGGGGAGGAGGGGACGCGGGTGTGAGGGGGGTGGGGGGGGGCGTGAGAGGCGTGAGGGGACCCTGAGGGGACAGAGGGACAGTGAGGGGACAGAGGGACACGGAGGGGACAGAGGGACAGTGAGGGGACAGACGGACAGGGAGAGGACAGACGGACATAGGGGGAGCTGAGGGTTTGGGGACATGGGGGGCTGAGGGGCGTGAGGGGACAGAGGGATAGGGAAGGGGGACAGACGGACATGGAGAGGGACAGACAGACGTAGGGGGACAGACGGACAGACGGACAGGTGCCACCTGGGCACACCAGGTGCCAGCACAGTGTGGGACAGAAACCAGCAGTGACCGAGAGCTCGATTTAAAAAATTTCATTTAATTATCGCAGGAATCGTTAATGAGCTAAAAAATCACCTTGGGCCAGCTCCAAACCTCTGGAATGATTTTTGAGGTTAAATGTGGATTATTCTGGGGTTAAATGTGAATTACTTTGGGGATAAATGTGGGTTATTTTGGGGTTAAATGTGAATTACTTTGGGGTTAAACCCCTGTTTTTTTGTGGGTTCCAGGCCGAGGCCATGCTGTGCACAGCCCTGGTCA
The DNA here is from genome assembly GCA_036010785.1 of Ammospiza maritima maritima. Classification (NCBI taxonomy): domain Eukaryota; kingdom Metazoa; phylum Chordata; class Aves; order Passeriformes; family Passerellidae; genus Ammospiza; species Ammospiza maritima. The sequence goes on along the minus strand of CM069700.1, from coordinate 172,776 downwards.
TGGCTGGCAGCCTGAGGGCTGATCCTGTGGTACAATGTGGATTAATTTAAATGTTAAATATTAATTATTTGTTATTCTTAACCATTTCAGGCCGAGGCCATGCTGTGCACAGCCCTGGTCATGGCTGGCAGCCTGGCTCTCACCACGGCCGTGGTTGCCCATGCCTATTACCTGAAGCACCAGTTCTACCCCACCGTGGTGTACCTGACCAAATCCAGCCCCAGCATGGCTGTGAGTGCTCTGTTCTGTATTAATTACCCCTAATTAACCCCTCATTAACTGACCAAAGTCCCCCCCAGGGTGGGTTTGGGGTACCAGGATCCCCCCAGGATAGGTTTAGGGTCCCAACCTCCCCCAGGGTGACCCCCAAATCCCATTTTTGGGGTACCAGAACCCCCTCAGGATGGATTTAGGGTCCCAAACCCCCCAGAGTGACCCCAAATCCCATTTTTGGGGTCCCAAACCCCCCAGGGTGACCCCCAATCCATTTTTGGGGTGTCCTGCCCTGCAGGTGCTGTACATCCAGGCCTTTGTGCTCGTGTTCCTGCTGGGCAAGTTCATGGGCAAGGTGTTCTTCGGGCAGCTGCGCGCGGCCGAGATGGAGGTGAGAGACTGGGGGGGACTGCGACCCCAAAAAGGGTTTGGGGCTGATTTTGGGGAGAGTTTTGGGCTCCAAAAACTCTTTGGGGCTCATTTAGGGGGACTTTGGGACTCCAGAAGGTCTTTAGGGCTGATTTTGGGGGCAGTTTTGGATACCAGAAGATTTTTGCTGCTGATTATGGGGGGCTTTTTGACCCCAGAATGTCTTTGGGGCTGATTTAGGGGAGTTTTGGACTCCAAAAACTCTTTAAGGGTTGACTTAGGGGCAGTTTGGGACCCCAGAAAGTCTTTGGGGCTGATTTTAGGGGGTTTTGGTGCCATTTGGGGGCATTTGTTGCCATTTGGAGAGGAATTTATGACCTCAGTAGGGTTCTGGTGCTGATTATGGGGGGATTTTTGACCCCAGAAATTCTTTGGGGCTAATTTTGGGGGAATTTTGGATCCCAGAAGGTTTTTGGTGCTGATTTGGGGGGGAATTTGCACCTCAGAAGGCCTTTGGTGCTATTTGGGGGGAGAATTGATGCGTTTTAGGGCAGGATTTAAAACCCTGAGAGTCTCTCAGGGCCACTTTGGGTGGGGATTTTGAACCCCAAGAGTCTTTGGGTCCCAATTTTGGGGTGAATTTTGAGCTCCCAGCGTTTTTGGGGTGCATTTTGCCCCCCCAGGGTTTTTGGGGTGCATTCTGGGACCCCCTGCCTGTGTCCCCCAGCACCTCCTGGAGCGCTCGTGGTACGCGGTGACCGAGACCTGCCTGGCCTTCACCGTCTTCAGGGACGACTTCAGCCCGCGCTTCGTCGCCCTCTTCACCCTCCTCCTCTTCCTCAAGTGCTTCCACTGGCTGGCCGAGGACCGCGTGGACTTTGTGAGTGTTGGCAGCGGGGAGAACACCTCAAAAAATGGCCCAAAAAACCCCAAATCCAGCCCAAAAATCAGCCGGGATCAGCCCAGAACCTGCCTGAGAGCAGCACAAAATTAACCCTAAACCAGCCCAAAAATAACGTGAAATCAGCCTGAAAATAAACCCAAAAATAACCTGAGATCAACGTAAACCAACCCAAAAATAACCTTAAATCAACCTGAAACCAACCCAAAAATAACCCAAAATCAGCCTAAACCAGCCCAAAAATAACCAGAAATCAACCCAAAAATAACCTGAAGTCAACTCGAAACCAACCCAAAAATAACCCCAAATTAATCTGAAAATAAACCCAAAAATAACCTGAAATCAACGTAAACCAGCCCAAAAATAACCCCAAATCAGCCTAAACCAACCCAAACTCAACTGAAAATCAGCTCAAAACTACCCCAAAAAATAACCCAAAACTAGCCCAAAAAATAACCCCAAATACTACCCCAAAAATAACCTGAAATCAACCTAAACCAACCCAAACCCAACTGAGAATCAGCCCAAAACCAACCCAAAAATATCCCCAAATCAGCTCTAACCAGCCCTAAATCAGCCTAAAGCAACCCAAACCCAAACCCAACCCAAAATCAGCCCAAAACTACCCCAAAAATAACCTAAAACCGGCCTGAAGCCACCCCAAAATTTACCCAAACTACCCCAAACAGCCCAAAATGACCCCAACCCCCAAATTTTTAATAAAAAATGGAATTTTGCTCCCCACAGATGGAGAGGAGCCCCAACATCTCGTGGCTGTTCCACTTCCGCATCGTCTGTGAGTTCTCATTTGCATCACTTTGGGGAACAACCCAAAAACCCAAAACCAGCCCCAAAACCAGCCCCAGGGCAGCCGGGCCTGCTGGGGCCTGATAAGCCCAATTAGGGTAATCAGCAGGGTTCGTTAACGAGGGGGGGTGGGGGGAAAACACGGCCTGGATCCGCGGCAAAGTGGGGTGGGGAATGGGATTTGCGGGTTTAGTTCCTGGAACGGGATTTGGGATTTAGGGGTAAAAATGGGATTTGGGGATTTATTTCCTAAGGTGGGAAAATGGGATTTGGGATTTACTGCCTAAAATAAAAAAAAATCAGATTTGGGGATGTGGTTCCCAAAATGGGATTTAGGGATTTACTGCCTAAAATGGGATTTAGGGATGTGGTTCCTAAAATCAGAAAAATGGGATTTAGGGGTTTACTTCCTAAAATGGGAGAATTAGAAAAATGGGATTTGGGGATTTACTTCTTAAAATCAGAAGAATGGGATTTGGGATTTATTTCCCAAAATGGGAAAAATGGGATTTAGGGATAAAAATGGGATTTAGGGACTTACTGCCTAAAACGGGATTTAGGGATGTGGTTCCTAAAATCAGAAAAATGGGATTTAGGGATTTACTTCCCTAAAGGGGAAGTATGGCATTTAGGGATGTGGTTCCCAAAGTGGAAAAATGGGATCTATTCATTTTTTGGGATCTTTTGTTGATTTTTTTGGGATTTGTTCATTTTTTGGGATCTGTTCATTTTTTGGGACCTGTTCATTTTTTTGGATCTGTTGAATTTTTGGGACCTGCTCATTTTTTGGGATCTTTTGTTGACTTTTTTGGGCTCTTTTGTTGATTTTTGATGTCTCCTCCCAGCCCTGATGTTTCTCCTGGGCATTCTGGATTTCCTCTTCGTCAGCCACGCCTACCACAGCATCCTGACCCGCGGCGCCTCCGTGCAGCTCGTCTTCGGCTTCGAGGTGGGTTTGGGGGGTCCCGGGGGGTCCCAGGGGTCCCAGAGCCCTCCCAGGCCGGGATGTCCCATTGGCGCCGTCCCTGTCCCCAGTACGCCATCCTGCTGACCATGGTGCTGACCATCTTCATCAAGTACGTGCTGCACTCCATCGACCTGCAGAACGAGAACCCCTGGGACAACAAGGCCGTGTTCATGCTCTACACCGAGCTCTTCACCGGTACGGGGGGGTCAATTAGGCCTTGGTTAACGAGGAGGCGTTGTTTGGTTAATTAGGCCTTGGTTAACGAGGAGTTAAGTGTTGGGGCGTTGGTTGGTCAATGAAGAGTCAAAGTCTTGGTGGTGCTTGGTTGGTCTTCATCAGTCAATGAAGAGTTGAAGTCTTGGTGTTCAATTGGTTTTGGTTGATGAACAAAGAGTCAAAGTCTTGGTTTCCAACGGGTTTTTGTTCATTAATGAGGACTCAAAGTGCTGGTGTTGAACTGGTCTTGGGGTCAACCAAAACTGGAAGTGTCGGTGGTGTTTGGTTGGTCTGGGTTGATCAACCAAGACTGCTTAACTGGTCACCTCAGCTGACCTTTGGTTGTCCCAGAATTGGCCCAGGTGCCCTTGGGGTCCCACCTTGTCACCTCACGTGTCCCAGAATTGGCCCAGGTGGCTTTGGGGTCGCACCTGGTCACTGAGCTGTCCCAGATGTCCCTCTGTGTTCCCAGGGCTGATCAAGGTGCTGCTCTACATGGCCTTCATGACCATCATGATCAAGGTGCACACCTTCCCGCTCTTCGCCATCCGCCCCATGTACCTGGCCATGAGGTGAGGCCGCGTGCGGGGGATCCCGGTGCTCGTCCTGGTCCTGATCCTGATCCCATCCCAGTCCTGATCCCATCCACATCGCAATCCTCATCCTGATCCCATCCTGATCCCATCCTGATCCCATCTCAATCCTGTCCCATCCCGATGCTGATCCCAGTCCTGATCCTATCCCAATGCCATCCTGATCCTCATCTCACCCCAATCCTGATCCTGATCCCATCCCAATGCCATCCCAGTCTTGATCCTGATCCTGATCCCAGTCCCTCTCCAATCCCAAGCCTGATCCTGATCCTGATCCCATCCCAATCCTGCTCCCAATCTCATTCCCATCCCATCCTGATCCTGATCCCAATCTGATCTTGATCCCATCCCAATTCCGATCCCAATCCCGATCCTGATCCTGATCCCAATCCTGATGCCAATCCTGATCTCGATTCCCATCCCATTCCCATCCCAATCCCCATCCCAATCCCACCCCATTTTCCCCTCAGGCAGTTCAAGAAGGCCGTCACGGACGCCATCATGTCCCGCCGGGCCATCCGCAACATGAACACGCTGTGAGTGCCTGATTCCCCCAAAAACCCCAAAGAAAACCCCAAAACCCTGTGTGCATCCACCCCTAAAACCCCAGCTGTGTGTTTTTGGGATCGGCTGTGGATTTTGGGGTTCCCCTGGCGCAGGTACCCCGACGCCACGGCCGAGGAGCTGCAGGCCATGGACAACGTGTGCATCATCTGCCGTGAGGAGATGGTGACGGGCGCCAAGCGCCTGCCCTGCAACCACATCTTCCACACCAGGTGCCATTTGGGGGATTCTGGGATTTTGGGATGGTTTTGGGGGTGGTTTTGGGGGGTCACTGCCACAGCTCTGCCAGCCTGCAGCGGCAGTCCTGATCCTGATCCCAGTTCCAGTCCTGATCCCAGTCCTGATCCTGATCTCATCTCCATCCCAATCCCATCCCAATCCCCAGCACTGCGGTGGCAGTTACCGAGGTCATTAGTTAACTCAGGATTAATTAATTATGGGTTCATTAGTGGGGGAAGGGTTAAAGTCCATTGGGTGGATCAGGGGGACATGGAGGGGTCTTAGGGGGGCCAATTAATTAACAGAAATTAATTAACGGGTTAATTACCGCCAGGGGAATAAAGCAGTGGGGGTTTTGGGGTGGCGCTAATGAAGGGGTTAATTATGGGGTTAATGAAGGGGTTGATTAACCCTTCAGCTGCCTGCACTCATGGTTCCAGTGGGCAGCAGACATGGGGGCCAACAGTGAACAAGGGGGGAATTAAATAACGGGTTAATTATGGCCAGGGGAATAAAGCAGGGGGGGTTTTGCGGGGTGGCATTAATTAAGGTATTAATTAGGGTGTTAATTAACCCCTCAGCTGCCTGCGCTCCTGGTTCCAGCGGCAGCAGACGTGCCCCACGTGCCGCATGGACGTGCTCAGGGCATCGCTGCCCCCACAGCCGCCCCCGGAGGCTCCGGCACCGGCACCGGCAGCGCCGGCACAGCCCCCGAACTGTGAGTGGGACAGACAGACAGACAGACGGGGAGGGGACAGGGGGACATGGGGACAGGGGGGAGGCAGCCCTGGAGGCACCGGCACAGCCCCCGAACTGTGAGTGGGACAGACGGACAGACAGGGGACAAAGGGACAGGGAGAGGACAAAAGGACAGGGAAGGAGAGGCCCCGTGCACAGCCTGGGCTGTTTCCCCCTGGGACATCCCAGTGTGGGAATTCCCACGGTGCCATCCCACGGTGCCATCCCAACAGTGCCATCCCACAGTGCCATCCAACAGTGCCATCCCACGGTGCCATCCCACGGTGCCATCCCAACAGTGCCATCCCACAGTGCCATCCCACAGTGCCATCCAACAGTGCCATCCCACGGTGCCATCCCACGGTGCCATCCCAACAGTGCCATCCCACGGTGCCATCCCAACAGTGCCATCCCACGGTGCCATCCCACGGTGCCATCCCACAGTGCCATCCCACAGTGCCATCCAACAGTGCCATCCCACGGTGCCATCCCACGGTGCCATCCCACAGTGCCATCCCACGGTGCCATCCCAACAGTGCCATCCCACGGTGCCATCCCACAGTGCCATCCCAACAGTGCCATCCCACAGTGCCATCCAACAGTGCCATCCCACGGTGCCATCCCAACAGTGCCATCCAACAGTGCCATCCCACGGTGCCATCCCAACAGTGCCATCCCAACAGTGCCATCCCACGGTGCCATCCCACAGTGCCATCCCAACAGTGCCATCCCAACAGTGCCATCCCACGGTGCCATCCCACGGTGCCATCCCACAGTGCCATCCCACGGTGCCATCCCACAGTGCCATCCCAACAGTGCCATCCCACAGTGCCATCCCACGGTGCCATCCCACGGTGCCATCCCACAGTGCCATCCCACGGTGCCATCCCACAGTGCCATCCCACAGTGCCATCCCACGGTGCCATCCCAGCCTGGCACATTTCCCCCATTCCCTTTGGGGTCGGGATTTGGGAATTGCAGCTCCCATCTCTGCCCTGTCCCTGCAGTTCCCCAGGGGCTGCTGCCCCCGTTCCCCCCGGGCACGTTCCCGTTCTGGCCGTTCCCTTTGGGGTCAGGATTTGGGATTTCTGCCTCTCTCAGCTTTGCTCTCTCCCCACAGTTCCCCGGGGGTTGCTGCCCCCGTTCCCCCCGGTCACGTTGGGGTCGGGATTTGGGAATTGCAGCTCTCCCATCTCTGCCCTGTCCCTGCAGTTCCCCAGGGGCTGCTCCCTCCCTTCCCCCCGGGCATGTTCCCGTTCTGGCCGCCCGTGGGGCCCTTCCCGCCCGGCCCCGGCGCCGCTGCCCCGGCCCAGCCTGGCACTGACGGAGCTGCTGCGGCTGCTGGAGCTGCTCCTGGTGAGTGCACCCCGAATCCCATCTGAATCCAAATCCCATCTGAATCCCAGCCCAAATCCCATCTGAATCCCAGCCCAAATCCCAGCCCAAATCCCAGCCCAAATCCCAGCCCAAATCCAACCCCAAATCCCACCCCGAATCCCACCTCAAATCCCAGCCCAAATCCCAACCCAAATCCAACCCCAAATCCCACCTCAAATCCCATCTGAAACCCACCCCAAATCCAACCCCAAATCCCACCTCAAATCCCATCCGAATCCCACCCCAAATCCAACCCCAAATCCCACCCCGAATCCCATCCTGCCCCTTGTCCCACCCCAAATCCAATCTCAAATCCCATCCTGCCCCTTTTCCCACCCCAAATCCCCCGAATCCAAATCGCCCCCAAACCCATCCCCTACCCCTTTTCACACTCCAAATCCCCCAAACCCAACTCCCTCTCCCCACCCCAAACCCCCATTATTTCCCATCCCAAACCCCCCATTTCCCACCCCAAACCCCCATTTCCCACCCCAAACCCCCCATTTCCCACCCCAAACCCCCCCATTTCCCACCCCAAACCCCCCCATTTCCCACCCCAAACCCCCATTATTTCCCACCCCAAACCCCCCATTTCCCACCCCAAACCCCCATTTCCCACCCCAAACCCCCATTTCCCACCCCATACCCCCCATTTCCCACCCCAAACCCCCATTTCCCACGCCCAAACCCCCCATTTCCCACCCCAAACCCCCATTTCCCACCCCAAACCCCCCATTTCCCACCCCAAACCCCCATTTCCCACCCCAAACCCCCATTTCCCACCCCATACCCCCCATTTCCCACCCCAAACCCCCATTTCCCACGCCCAAACCCCCCATTTCCCACCCCAAACCCCCATTTCCCACCCCAAACCCCCCATTTCCCACCCCAAACCCCCATTTCCCACCCCATACCCCCCATTTCCCACCCCAAACCCCCATTTCCCACCCCAAACCCCCCATTTCCCACCCCAAACCCCCCATTTCCCACCCCAAACCCCCATTTCCCACCCCAATCCCTGTCTGTCCCGCAGGTTCCCGTCCCGGTTCTGGTCCCGGTTCTGGTCCCGGTGCCGTTCCCGGTGCTGCGGGGTCGGAGCCGGGCGGGGCCGGGGCGGTGCCGGGGCTGCCGCTGCCCCCGCCATGGGTGGGGATGCCCTGGCCGCCGCTCTTCGGTAGGAACGGGCATTGGGATTGGGATTGGGGATTGGGGGATTTGGGGAATTGGGGATTGGGGGATTTGGGGTTTGGGGAATTGGGATTGGGGAATTGGGATCTTGGAATTGTGGAATTGGAGGTTTGGGGTTGGGAGTGGGGTTTTTGGGATTGGGGAATTGGGGATTGGGATTTGGTAATTGGGGATTGGGGATGTTTGGGTTGGGAATTTGGGGGGTTGGGGATTTGGGGGTTTGGGGATTGGGAATTGGGATTGGGGATTTGGGAATTCAGGAATTTGGGGATTTGGAAATTTGGGGGCTTGGGGATCCCAGGACTGGGAATTTGGGAATTCGGGAATTTGGGAATTGGTTGAATTTGGGATTTGGTTGAATCCCCCATCCCCAGGGGTGCCCCCCGTGCCGGTGATCTGGGGTTTGGGAATTTGGTAATTTGGGATCTGGGGGATCTCAGGACTGGGAATTCGGGGATTTGGGGATCCCAGGCCGACCCCCTCTCTGCCCCCCATCCCCAGGGGTGCCCCCCATGCCGGTGCCCCCCGCCGGCTTCGCGGGGCTGACGGAGGAGGAGCTGCGGGCCATGGAGGGGCACGAGCGGCAGCACCTGGAGGCGCGGCTGCAGTGCCTGCACAACATCCACACCCTGCTGGACGCCGCCATGCTGCAGATCAACCAGTACCTGGGCGTGCTGGCCACCATCGGGTACGGGGAGGGACTGGGAGGGACTGGGAATGGACTGGGAGGGACTGGGGGGGACTGGGATGGACTGGGAGGGACTGGAAGGGACTGGGATGGACTGGGAATGGACTGGGAGGGACTGGGAACACTGGGGAGGGACTGGGACAGACTGGGAGGGACTGGGATGGACTGGGAATGGACTGGGAGGGACTGGGAGGGACTGGAACAGACTGGGAGGGACTGGGAGGGACTGGGATGGACTGGGAGGGACTGGGAATGGACTGGGATGGACTGGGAGGGACTGGGAGGGACTGGGATGAACTGGGATGGACTGGGAGGGACTGGGGATGGACTGGGAATGGACTGGGAGGGACTGGGATGGACTGGGAGGGACTGGGATGGACTGGGAGGGACTGGGAACACTGGGGAGGGACTGGGACAGACTGGGAATGGACTGGGAGGGACTGGGATGGACTGGGATGGACTGGGATGGACTGGGAGGGACTGGGAATGGACTGGGGAGGGACTGGGATGGACTGGGAGGGACTGGGATGGACTGGGAGGGACTGGGAGGGACTGGGATGAACTGGGATGGACTGGGGGGGACTGGGAATGGACTGGGAATGGACTGGGAGGTACTGGGAGCACTGGGAGGGCTCGGTGCTCCCCACCCCCCCCCCCCCCCTTGGGGTGACTCCGTGCCCCCCCCAGGACCCCCCGAGGCGCCCCCCGGCCGCCCCCCCCCCGTGAGACCCCCCCGGAGGAGCCCCCGGGACCCTCGGGAGCCACCGGAGCCAGCGGTGAGAGAGAGCCACGAACTGGGATGAACTGGGATGAACTGGGATGAACTGGGATAAACTGGGGCTGAAATGGTGCTCAACTGGGACAAACTGGCCTGAAATGAGTTAAACTGGGGGTGAACTAGGTTGAACTGGGGCTGAACTGGGGCTGAACTGGGCTGAACTGGGGCTGAACTGGGTTAAGCTGGGGCTGAACTGGGTTAAGCTGGGCTGAACTGGGCTGAACTGGATAAAACTGGTGATGAAATGGGTCAAACTGGGTTAAACTGGTACAAACTGATCCAAATCGGCTGTGCCCTGCTGCAAACTGGGTTAAACTGGTTGTGCCCTGTGTTAAACTGGTCCAAGCTGGTGCAAACTGGTTCTGCACTGGTTTAAACTGGCCTGAACCGGTTCAAGCTGGCCGTCCCCGGTGTCCCCGCAGATGCGGCCCCCGCTGAGGATGAGGAGGAGGCCGAAGGCGCCGAGGAGCCCCGGGAGGGCCCCGAGCCCCCGGAGGGCCCCGACACGGCCGAGCTGCGGCGGCGGCGCCTGCAGAGGCTGGGGACCCCCCCCACCGACCGGGACCCCCGGAAATGACCCAAAACTGAACCGGGACCCCCCCACACTGACCGGGACCCCCAAAAACTGAACCGGGACCCCCCAAAATCTCCCCAAAACTGAACTGGGACCCCCCCACACTGACCGGGACCCCCAAAAAATGAACCGGGACCCCCCAAAATCTCCCCAAAACTGAACCGGGACCCCCCTCACTGACCGGGACCCCCCCCAGATCTCCCCAGGACCCCCCAAAACCCCCAAAAACTGAACCGGGACCCCCAAAACCGACCCAAAACTGACCCGGGACCCCCAAAAACCAACCCAAAACTGAACAAGGACCCCCCCGCCCCCCACTGACCAGGACCCCCCAAAATCCCCAAAATCTCCTCAAAACTGAACCACAACGCCCCAAAAACCAACCCTGGACCCCCCCCACACTGACCGGGACCCCCCAAAACCCCCAAAATCTCCCCAAAACTGACCCGGGACCCCCCCAGCTGACCCAAGATTCCCCCAGGACCCCCCTCCCACCTCCCCCGCCCCATTTCCCCAGCCCCTGACCCCTCTGCCCTCCCTTTTCCCTCTGTTTGCCCCCATTTTTTTCCCAATTTCCCCCAATTTTTCCTCATTCCTCTCCATTTTTCCCAACTTACCTCAATTTTTCCCCAATTTCCTCTCATTTTCCCTCTATTTTTCCCTTTTTTCCCCATTTTCCCCCAATTTCCCCTCTCCCCCAAGCCAGGGCCGGGTCCTTGTTGTTCCCATGGGAATTTTGGGGTCCCCCTTGGGAATTTTGGGGGAAATTGCCCCGGATTTGGGTCCTGCCCGTGGGAATTTCATGATTTTCCCAGGAAAATTTGGGAATTTTGGGGTCCCGTCCATGGAATTTCGGGGTTCCCCTGGAATTTTGGGAATTCTGCCCCCTCCCCGTTAACAGTATTAACCCAAACCCCCCCCCATCCCAAACTGGTCTGTACTGGTTTGTACTGGTGGGAGCTGCAGTTTCTCGCTGACTTTTGCCCAATTCCGGGCGCTTTCGGCCCAGACCCGGCCGCGCCCCCAGTGCCTCTGGAACCCCAAATTCTCAGGGAAAAACCAAAACTCCAAAACCCCGCGGCCGGAATCGACGCAAACGGCGCCTTTTGCACCCAAACTGGGGCTTTGGGGGGGAGTTTTGGGGCAAAAAGGAGCCAAATTGGGATTTTCAGCTTTGAGGCAGATTTTTTTTGTTTTTTGCTTTCATTTTTTCGGGTTTTAGCCCCAGCTTTGAGTGGCTTGATGAGGAATTTGGCAATAACGCAGCGACGCCGCTTTGGGGAATTGATTTGAACGCTTTTGTGTTGTTTTTTACCCATTTTGAGCCAAAATCATAATTTCTTTGGGTCTGTTTGAGGGGTTTTTTTGGGTGAATTCCTTTAAAATCGCCTCGTTTTGGGGTGAAGCCACGGGGAGTGGGAGGGATGACCCGGGGGGGCTCTGGACCCCCCAAAATCGCTCCTTTTCCCCCCGAAGCGGTGGCGGAATTATTTAATTTGTAAATAATGTACAAATTTTTACCAGCTCCGGTGTAAATACAAATAAAAATTGCAGTAAAGCTCGGCTTCTCCCGCCCGCTTGGGGGCGCTCTGCGGCGCCCGAGTCTCTATGGTTCTCTGAGTCTCTGTAGCGGCTCAGCCATAGACACACCCGCCTGTACTGGTTTATAATGGTTTATTGTCTTAGTGCGGCGCTCCCCGTACTGATTTATACTGGTTTATATTGCTTTATACTGGGGTTTTCTCCCCTGGGCCGCTACGGTTTCTGCTTCCTGTCTCTACGGTAATGACGGCGGCAGCGGAAGCCGCTCTGCCCGTCTCTATGGTTCTCCCGCCTCCCCTCAGTCTCTGTGGTGGCTCAGCCATAGAGACATCCACAGAGACCCCCGCTTGGTCTGGTTTATAATGGTTTTGCACCCGCCACAGTCTGTGCGGTTGGTGCGGCCCTCCCATACTGGTTTATACTGGTTTATACTGGTTTATACTGGTGTTTTCCCCGCTGGGTCGCTCCGGTTTCTCCTTCCCGTGTCTGTGGCCATGGCGGCGGCAGCGGAAGCCGCTCTGCCCGCTGGGGGCCGTCTCTATGGTTCTCCCTCCGCCGTTACTCCTCTATGGCGGCGGCGCTCCGGGTCCTCCCGCCCGCCAGGCGGCGCCGCCTCCCCGGGGCCGCTCGGTGCCGCCACATCCGGGTCCCGCGCGGAGCGATGGCGGCCGAGGGGCCCGAGGAGGGAGCCGGGGGCTCCGCGGGCTCCGGGGAGGCGATGGACGGGGACGGGGACAGCGGTGAGAGCGCGGGGGCGGCCGGGGGGGAGGAACCGGGGGCGCTGCGGGTGAGGAGGGGGCGCAGGGGCCGCCATGGAGGCGGGGGCTGAGGGGGCTCGGGGGGGAATTGGGGCGGCTGAGGGGGATTGGGGTGAGGGAGGGAGAGATCTGAGGGGGCTTTGGGGGCACTGAGGGGATTTGCGGGGACTGAGGGAGGATTTGAGGGGGTCTGAGGGGATTTGGAGAGTTTTGAGGGTGTTTGAGGTGCGAGGGGAGTGAGGTCTGAGGGGATTTGAGGGGATTTTGGGGAGTCTGAGGGGATTTTGGGGGTTTGAGGCGATTTGGGGATGTTTGAGGGAATTTTGGGGCTCTGAGGAGATTTTGGGAGTGGTTGATGGAATTTGGGCACTCTGAAGATATCTCGGAGAGTCTGAGGATATTTTTGATGGAATTTGAGGGTGTTTGATGGGATTTAGGGGCTCTGAGGAGATCTGGGGGGTTCTGAGGGGATTTTGAGGGTGTTTGAGGGAATTTGGGGAGGTTTGATGGGATTTTGGGGCCTCTGAGGAGATTTGGGGGCTCTGAGGGGATTTTGGCACTCTGAGGAGATTTTGGGGGCTCTGAGGGGAGGGGTCACGAATCCTTGGTTGGGGGGGTTGGGGATAATTTGGGGAGGGGGTCAGACCTGGGGGGCTCTCTGGGGGGAGGGGCAGACCCTCCCCTCCCCCCCATTTAACCGTGCCCCTCTCCCCATTTCTTTTAGCCTCGGCCGAGCCGCCCCCGCCCGCTCCCCCTGATCCCGATCCCGGTACCGGAGCTGACCCCGATCCCGATCCCGGTACCGGAGCTGACCCCGATCCCGCTCCCTGTACCGATCCCGATCCCGATCCCGATCCCGATCCCGATCCCGATCCCGGTCCCGGTGCGGCCCCTCCGCCCCCGTCAGCCCCGAACGGAGCCCCGCCCCCCGCGGAGCCGCCCCCTCAGGAGCCGCCGCCGTTCCCGCCCGAGTTCCAGCGGCTCTGGGGCGCGGCCCAGGGCAGCCCGCACGACTTCGGGGCCTGGACCGAGCTGCTGGCCTACGTGGAGCAGGAGGTGAGCCTGGCCTGGGACCCCAGACCCATTAATGACACCCCAGACCCATTAATGACCCCCCGAGCTGCTGGCATACGTGGAGCAGGAGGTGAGCACGGGACCCCAGACCCGTTTGTGACAGCCCCAGGGCTGTTAGTGACACCCCCAGCCCCATTAGTGGTCCCCCTTCTTCCCCCAAACCCCCAATTTCTCCTCTAAACCCCCAATTTCTCCTCTAACCCCCATTTTTGCCCCCCAGGAGCTGCTGGAGGCCGCCCGCCGCGCCTTCGACGCGTTCTTCCAGCGCTACCCGTACTGCTACGGCTACTGGCGCAAGTACGCCGAGCTGGAGCGGCGCCTGGGCAGCGCCCGCAGCGCTCAGCAGGTGGGGGCCCTTCTTCTGAGCTTTTGGGGTTAAATTCCCCTTCTTTCCCAAAGTTCTGGGGTTAAAATCCCTTTTTTTCCTGAGATTTTGGGGCTTAAAATCCCAATTTTTCCTGATTTTTTGGGGTTAAAATCCTATTTTTTCCTGATTTTTCTGAGGGTTAAACTCCCACTTTTTTCCTGATTTTCAGGGAGCAAAATAGTCTTTTTTTTTTTCTGATTTTTTGGGGTTAAAATCCCTCTCTTTTCCTGAAGTTTTGGGGAGGAAAATCCCCAATTTTATTTTCCCGAGTTTGGGGGAGGAAAATCTCCATTTCTCTAGGCAGGGAGGGGCAGTGTGGGAACCCAGGTGTGCCCAGATGTGCCCAAGTGTGTCCAGGTTTATCTCAGGTGCCCCCAGGTGTATCTCAGGTGACCCAGGTGTACCCCAGGTGTATCTCAGGTGTGCCCAGGTGTATCCCAGATGTATCCCAGGTGTACCCCAGGTGACCCAGGTGTATCTCAGGCGTGCCCAAGTGTATCTCAGGTGTACCCCAAGTGACCCAGGTGTCCCCAGGTGTATCCCAGGTGTATCTCAGGTATACCCCAGGTGACCCAGGTGTATCTCAGGTGTGCCCAGGTGTATCTCAAGTGTGCCCAGGTGTATCTCAGGTGTACCCCCGGTGACCCAGGTGTCCCCAGGTGTATCCCAGGTGTATCTCAGGTGTACCCCAGGTGACCCAGGCGTGTCCCCCCAGGTTCTGGAGCGGGGCCTGCAGTCCATCCCCCTGAGCCTGGAGCTGTGGCTGCACTACATCAGCCTGCTGCAGAGCTCGCTGGACCCCGCGCGGCCTGAGAGCGCCCAGCGCGTCCGGGGGTGAGTGAGGGGAAACATCCACTGGGAAATCCTGGGAATGTCCCTGGGAAATCCTGGGAATGTCCCTGGGAGTGTCCCAGCATTGTCCAGAAATGATCCTGGGAGTGAGCCCGGGCTTGTCCTGGGAACATCCCCCCTTTTACCAGGATTCTTTCCCCCATTTTCCCAGTCACCCCCCTCGCTTTTTCCTGGGATTTTCCCCCCTTCCCCAGAATTCTTCTCCCCCTTCTCCCAGGATTTTTTCTTCTCTTTTTCCCAGGATTCTCCCCCTCCTTTTCCCGGGATTTTTTTCCTCCTTTTCCCTGGGATTCTCTCCTTCCATTTCCCAGGATTCCTCCCTCTCTTTTCCCTGGATTTCCCCTCCTGTTTCCTGGGATTCTCCCCCCCCTTTTCCCAGGATTTCCCCCCTTTTCCCGGGATTCTCCCTCCCCATTTCCCAGTTTTTTCCCCCTTTCCCGGTCTCCGCTGTGACCCCGCGTCCCCCCAGGGCGTTCGAGGCGGCGCTGGCGGCGGCGGGGATGGATTTCCGCTCGGACAAACTCTGGGAATCGTACGTGGAGTGGGAGCGGGAGCGCGGCGACCTGCGGGCGGTGACGGCCATCTACGACCGCCTGCTGTCCATGCCCACGCAGCTCTACAGCCACCACTGGGAGAGGTGGGGAAACACACACACCTGGAATTCCAAGGGAAAACACCTGGAGTTCACTGGGAATTCCATGGGAAAACACTGGGAATTCACTGGGAAAACACTGGGAAAATAGCCAGGAATTCCATGGGGAAACGCCGGGAATTCACTGGGAATTCCCAGTGAAATTGGGAATTGTGGGAAATTGGGAAAGTGAGAAAATGGCAGGAATTCACTGCGAATTCCATGGGAAAACGCTGGGAAAACACCGGGAATTCTCTGGGAAAACGGAGGGGGAACACCGGGAATTCCATGGGGAAAGTCTGGGAAAACACCGGGAATTCCGTGGAATAACACTGGGAAAATAACCAGGAATTCCCTGGGAAAATGGCAGGAAAACACTGGGAAAACACCGGGGATTCACTGGGAATTCACTGGGAAAACGTCAGGGAAACACCAGGAATTCCATGGGAAGTCACTGGGAAAACGGCAGGGGAGCAGTGTGAATTCCATGGGAAAACACTGGGGATTCACTGGGAAAATGGCGGGAATTCCATGGGGAAACAGAGGGAAACAGTGGGGGAACACCAGAAATTCACTGGGAAATCAGCAGGGAAATACCAGAGAGAAACAGCAGGGGAACACCAGAAATTCCACGGGAATTCACTGGGAAAACAGAGGGGGAACACCAGGAATTCCCTGGGGAAACAGCGGGGAAGGAGCAGGGAAGATTTGGGCGTGAATTCCCCAGTTCTGGGTGTGAATTCTCCAATCCGGGTGAGAATTCCTCTCCCCGATTTCAGTTGGGAATTCCCAATTCCGAGTGCGTGAATTCCCCGTTTTTGGGCATGAATTCCCCGTTTTTGGGCATGAATTCCCGTTTTCCCCGCAGGTTCAAGGAGCACGTGCTGCAGCACCCGCCCGGGGCCATCCTGTCCCCCGAGGAGCTGCTCTGGGTGCGCTCCAAGCTCGGCCCCGGCCCCGCGCCCGCCCCGGAGCCGCCCCCGGAGCCCGAGCGGCCCCCGGGACACCGCGAGGAGGAGGAGGAGGAGGAGCCGCGCACGGGGGCCCCGCCCGAGCCGCAGGTAACGCCCAAAAACACCGGGAATTGTGCTTGAAAAACCGGGAATTCCGCTTTTTCTGTGCTTTTATGGGGGCTAAAAATCGGGATATTAAAAAAAAAAAACGGGAATTCTGCTTTAAAAACCAGGAATTCCACTCTTCCTGCGTATTTATGGGGGTTAAAAATAAGGGTATTTAAAAAACCCACAAGAATTCTGCTTTTCCTGTGGATTTATGGGGGTCAAAAATCGGGATATTTAAAAAAAAAGCCTAGTAATTCCGCTTTTTCTGCAGGTTTATGGGGGGGGGTTAGAAACTGGGATATTCCCAAAACCCCAGGAATTTTAATGGATGTATTTATCATTATTTGGATTGATTTACTATTTTATTTTATTATAATTTTTTAAAAAAATTAACTGCCAATAACAACATGTATTTATTATTTATTTTTTATTATTTATAAATAATATAAATAACTTGGAATAAATAATAAATTGTATTTATTATTTATTCTTTTATTTAACCTTTCCAGGAGGATCTGGACCAGGAGAAGATCCGGGAGCTGGTGATCTCCATGAGGCAGCAAATTTATGCCCAGAACGAAGCTGAAGTCAGCAAGCGCTGGAACTTCGAGGATGGGGTGGGTGCAGGGCTGGGGCCCTCTGGAATTGTCCTGGAATCCTCTGGAATTCCCTTGGAATTCCCTCAGGATCCCCCCCTGCAAAATCCCTCCTGGAATTCCTCAGGAACCCTCCCCAGATCCTCTGGAATTCTCCCTGGGACCTCCCCAAGAATTTCCCCCATAAAATCCCTCAAAATCCCCCCAAAACCTCCCGGAATCCCCCCAGATCCCCCCCAGATCCCCCAAAATGCCCCACAGTCCCCAATAGTCCCCCGTTCCTGGCAGATCAAGCGTCCGTATTTCCACGTGAAGCCGCTGGAGCGGGCGCAGCTGCGGAACTGGCGCGAGTACCTGGACTTCGAGGTGGCCGCGGGCTCGCACGAGCGCAGCATCGTCCTGTTCGAGCGCTGCCTCATCGCCTGCGCCCTCTACGAGGAGTTCTGGGTCAAGGTGGGCGCCAAAATTCACACTGCTCTGACCCCAAAATCCCTGCTTTTATCTCCAAAAAATCCCCGCTGTTTTAAATAATGCTGGCTTTTACCCAAATTCCCTTTTGTCCCCAAAATTCCCGGTTCTGCTCCCAAAAATTCACAGTGCTGTGACCCAAAAATCCCTGGTTTTATCCCCAAAAATTCCCACTGTTCCTGCCTCAAAATTCACGGTCCTGCCCCAAAAAATTCTCAGTGCTCCTGGCCTCAAAATTCCTGGTTCTGCCCCTAAAAACTCACAGTGCTCCTGCCTCAAAATCCCCAGTCCTGCCCCAAAATCCCCAGTTCTGCCCTCAAAAATCCCTACTGCTCCTGGCCCCAAAATTCCCAGTTCTGCCCCTCAAAAATTCACAATGCTCCTGTCTCAAAATTCCCAGTTCTACCCCTCAAAAATTCACAATGCTCCTGTCTCAAAATTCCCAGTTCTGCCCCTCAAAATTCACAATGCACCTAAACCCAAAATCCCCAGTTCTGCCCCCAAAAATTTCCAATGCTCCTGGCCCCAAAATCCCCAGTTTTTCCCTCATTATTCCCGTCATTCCCCCATTTTCTCCTCATTATTTCCCTCATTATTTCCCTGTTTTTCCCCCACTTTCCCCTCGTTATTCCCCGTGTAACCCCCGTTTCCCCGCAGTACACGCGGTACCTGGAGTCGCGCACGGTGCCGGGCGCCCGCAGCGTTTTCCAGCGCGCCTGCGGCTTCCACCTGCCCCGCAAGCCCAACATCCACCTGCTCTGGGCCGCCTTCGAGGAGAAGCAAGGTCAGGGAGCCCCCAGATCCGGGGAGCCCCAAAACCTGGGGCTGCTCTGGGGGTCACCGGCACCGGGGCTTGGTCCCACAACGCTCCGAGTTGGGGTCGGGCTGAAATTTCACCCCAAAGTCACTCAGAGACCTCTGAAATCAATGTGGGAGCCCCAAAACTGCCCTAAAGGTGTCCTGGGCACCCCATAACCCAAACTGGGCACCCCAATAACCCACCCTGAGCACCCCATAACTCAGCCTGGGCACCCCATAACCCAAACTGGGCACCCCATAACCACCCTGGGTACCCCATAACCCACCCTGGGTACGCCAATAACCCTCCAAGGACACCCTTGATCACTTTTTATCCATCCCTGATCACTTTTTTTCCCGTTTTTTCCAATCCCAGGGAATGTGGATGAGGTCCAGCACATCCTGCGCAGTTTTGAGGCTGCCGTTCCCAGGGCTGGGACCCCAATAACCCCATTTGTCCCATTCCCAGAACCCCAATAACCCCATTTTTCCCTGTTTTTTTTCCCCATTTTTCCCAGTTTTTTTCCTCATTTTTACCCCATTTTTCCCCTCCCCAGGCAATGTTGACAAGGCACAGCACATCCTGTGCACTTTCGAGGCCACGGTGCCTGGGCTGAGGCTCCCTGCTGACCCCAATAACCACATTTTTACCCCATTTCACCCAATTTCCCCCATTTTTACCCCATTTCCAGGCAATGTGGACGAGGCCCGGCGCATCCTGCGCAGTTTCGAGGCCGCGGTGCCCGGCCTGGCCATGGTGCGGCTGCGGCGCGTGGCCCTGGAGCGCCGGCACGGGCGCGTGGCCGAGGCCGAGGCGCTGCTGCTCGAGGCCATGAGAGCCAACGAGGGGCTGCCCCTGGGCTCCTTCTACGCCGTCAAGCTGGCCCGGCAGGTGTGCAAGGTGCAGAAGAACCTGGGCAAGGCCAGGAAGGTGCTCGTGGAGGCCCTCGAGAAGGACCCGGTGAGACGGGAGGGGTTAAATTTATTTATATTGCATTTGTTGTAACTAACATTTAAGCGTTGAAATGACATGTTAATTTGCACGGAGAACGCGTGGCTGCACGCCTTATACTAATACACTAATATTATATATGATTGTACTGTATTTATTTACATAATACGTATAATTTTTTATATAAATAAATACAAACAATTGTGATATTAATTATAACTAATACAGTAATTATTTAATTATATTATATTTATTTTAAATGAATATAATAAATAATTTCAGTATTAATGATAATTAATACAGTAATTATTTAATTATAGTAAATTTATTTTAACCAATATTTTCAATAGTAAAATATTTAAATTAAACATTTACTTGCAAGGACAATGCCTGGCTGCACGCCAACCTGCTGGAGATGGAGTTTGCGATATTAATTATAATGAATACAGTAATTATTTAATTATATTACATTTATTTTAACCGATATTTGTTTAAATTAAACGTTTATTTACAAGGACAGTGCCCGGCTGCACGCCAACCTGCTGGAGATGGAGTTTGCAATATTAATCATTATTAATATTGTAATTACTTAGTTATATTACATTTATTTTAACCGATATTTGTTTCAATTAAACGTTTATTTACAAGGACAGTGCCCGGCTGCACGCCAACCTGCTGGAGATGGAGTTTGCGATATTAATCGTTATTAATACTGTAATTATTTCGTTATATTACATTTATTTTACCCAATATTTGTTTAAATTAAACGTTTATTTACAAGGAGAACGCCCGTCTGCACGCCAACCTGCTGGAGATGGAGTTCGGGGCGGACGTGGGGCAGAACGAGCTGAACACCATGAGCTGCTTCGAGCGCGCCCTGCGCAGCCCCCTGCCCCACGAGGCCAAGCTGCTCTTCTCGCAGCGCCGCGTCGAGTTCCTCGAGGACTTCGGCTCCAGCATCCACAGGTGGGCAGCGGGGTGGGGGGTCCTGCGGATGGGAAACGGGGCTGGGAAATGGGGTTGGGGGGATCCCCCTTAGGGATGGGAAATGGGGCTGGGGGAACCCTGAAATGGGGCTGGGGGAGGCCCTGGGAACCTGAAATGGGGCTCAGGGAAACTGGGGACCTGAAATGGGGAGACCTGTGGGAGAGAGAAATGGGGCTGGGGGAGGCCCTGGGAACACGAAATGGGGAAGGGGGAGGCCCTGGGAGAGAGAAATGGGGCTGGGGGATCCCTGTGGGGACTTGAAATGGGGCTGGGGGAGACCCCTAGGATAGAGAAATGGGGCTGGGGGAGACCCTGGGAACACGAAATGGGGATGGGGGAGGCCTTGGGAGAGAGAAATGGGGCTGGGAAATGGGGCTGGGGGAACCCTGAATGGGGCTGGGGGATCCCTGTGGGGACCTGAAATGGGGCTGGGGGATCCGCCTGGGACAGGGAAACGGGGCTGGGGGAGTCCCTGGGGCAGGGAAATGGGTCTGGGGGCTCTGCATGGGATCCCCAAATGGGTCTGGGGGCTCCCAGCTCCTCCCCAGCCTCTCAAGACAAAAACATCC
This sequence comes from Ammospiza maritima maritima, assembly GCA_036010785.1. Taxonomy (NCBI): domain Eukaryota; kingdom Metazoa; phylum Chordata; class Aves; order Passeriformes; family Passerellidae; genus Ammospiza; species Ammospiza maritima. Next base: position 151,929 of record CM069700.1, on the reverse strand, counting down.
TGGGGGGACATAAAAAGGGCCTGGGGGCTCCCCCTGGGACCCCAAAAAGGGTCTGGGGGCTCCCCCCTGAGCGCTGCCCCCTCCCCAGCCTGCTCAAGGACAGAACAGCCTGGGGGGACCCCAAAAAGGGTCTGGGGGCTCCCCCCTGAGCGCTGCCCCCTCCCCAGCCTGCTCAAGGCCTACGATGAGCACCAGAAGATCCTGAAGGCACACGCGGCCCGGAAACGGGCGCCCGAGAATGGGTGAGACCCCGGGGCCCCCAAAATTGGCCACAAAATGGCCCAAAATCAGCCCCAAATTGGCCCAAAATGAGTAGAAAATCAACCCCAAAGTCAGCCCCAAATGAGTCCCAAAACTGGCCCCCAAATCAGCCCCAAAAGAGCCCCAAAATGGCCTCAGATCAGCCCCAAAATTGGCTCCAAAGTCAGCCCCAAATCGGCCCCAAAATCAACCCCATATTGGCCCCAAAGTCAGCCCCAAAATCAGCTCCAGAATAGGCCCCAAAATAAGCCCAAAATCAGCCCCAGGTCAGCCCCAAATGAGCCCAAAATCAACCCCCAAATCAGGCCCAAATATGTCACAAAATTTTCCCCTTTTTCCCTTTCCTCCCTTATTTTCCCCAAAATTTTCCTTTCCCCCTCACGTTTTCCCCCTTCTCCCCCACGTTTTCTCCTTTTTCCCCCCCAACTTTTCCCTTTTCCCCCAAAAAATTTTCCCTTTTTCCCCCCACATTCTTCTCCTTTTCCCCCCCATATTTTGCGCCCAAATTTTTACCTTTTCCCCCCAAATTCCACCCAATTTTCCCCCCAGCTCAGAAGAGCCCGATGACAAGCGGCTCCGTCCCGACGACCCCTCGGGGCTCCTGGGACCCCAAAACTTCTCCGGAGGGGGAGACCCCAACCCCTCCTACAACTACTGGTACCAGGTGGGTGCATTTGGGGATTTTGGGGTCTCCAGGCCGATCCCCCTCCCCATTTAACCCTTCCCTCCCCAGCAGGGCTACGGCACCTACGGCTACCAGAGCCCCTGGGGCTACGGCCACCACTACTACGGGCAGAGCTGAGGAGGGGGCTCGGCCCCGCCCTGTACAGACTGTGGGACCCCCACCCCAAAATTTGGGGGGGGGGGGCATTGTAAATAAAGAGGCTGCGAGGAGTTACCCGAGGTGTTTATTGGGGTTTGTGCTGTTTTTTGGGTGTTTTTGTTTGGTTTTTGGGGTTTTTTTTATTTTATTTTTGGGGGTTTCTTCCATTTTTGGGGGCTTCCAGCAGAGTTTCGGGTACCTCAAGGTGGATTTCAGGATCCCAACACAGATTTTGGGGTGCCCCAGGTGGACTTCAGGATCCCAACACAGATTTTGGGCTGCTCCAGAGGGATTTGGGGCTGTCCACAGCAGAGTCCAGGCAGATTTTGGGGTGCTCCAGGTGGTTTTGGAGGTGCCCAGGTGGATTCCAAGCTTCCCTGTGAAATTGGAGCTCTTCGCAACAGATTTTGAGGAGCTCCAAGTGGATTTGAAGGTGTCCCAAACAGATTTTGGGGTGCTCCAGGTGGATCTGGAGGTGCTCCCAGCACAACTTTCACTGCCCAGGGTCCATTTCAAGCAGCTCCAGGTGTTCCCGCAGCCGATCCCTTGCAGACTTCGGGGTCCCCCTTGCAGATCTTTGGCTCCCCCGGTAGATTTGGGGGTCCTGGTGCAGATTTTGGGGTTCCCCAGCAGCTTTGGGGCTCCCTAGAAGCCCCTCTGGAGCAGCCATTGCCTCACCTGAGCCCCCCAGTGCCCGCGCAGCCGCAGCGTCCCCGTCACCTCGTTCACCTGCGCCGCCACCTCGGGGACCCCCTGGGAGCCCAGGAACGCCCTCAGGTCCCGCTGCAGCGCCTGGGGGGCACGCGGGGGTCAGGGGGGTCGGGGGGAGCCCCCCGCGCCCCCCGGAGCCCCCCACTCACCCAGATGTCGCCGTGGATGCGGCGCAGCTCCGTCAGGCGCCGGCCCTGGCGCCGGCCCAGGTACACGGGCAGGTTGTGCAGGCGGGAACGGCGCACCAGGTAGGGCAGGTCCGGGGGGGGGTCTGGGGAAGGGGCACCCCCGGGGGGAATCAGCACCCCCAAGGGGTAATTAACACACCCCAGGAGTAATTAATGCCCTCCCGGGGGAATTGAACCCTTCCCGCACTCAGTAAATTCTCTTCGCTACTCGGTTTGGAATTAATAATTTCTCATTCAAGGAAGTATTTTGGGCTGCCCTGACGGTAATTAGCACCCCCGAAGGCTAATTAACAACCCCTTGGAGTAATTACCATCCCCCCGGGGTAATTAATGTCCCCTCCCCAAATTAATCTGACCCACTCTGTCCTTAAGTAAACTCTCTTCACTACTTAAGTTTGGAATTAAGAATTTCTCTTTCAAGGAAATATTGTGGGTTCTCCCCTGAGGGTAATTAGTACCCCCGAGGGGTAATTAACATCCCCCAAGAAGTAACTAAGCCCCCCAAGGGGTCATTAACACCCCCCAAGATTAATTAAACACCTCCCACAAGGTCCTGAATCTGCTGCAGACTCTCAAGACTTAACAACTCATTAATTAACCCCATTTTGGTGTAAATCACCCCTCTCCCGGCACTAATTAACCCCCCGGTGTTAATTACAGGGTGCCTGACCTTTGGGGGGGCTCCATCCGGACGGGGTGGGGTATTTGGGGTGCGGGGGGGGGTCGGGGATGCGGCTGGGGGGCAGCAGGCGCTGCACGAACGCGAACTCGGCCGTGGACTCCTCATAGCGGGGAGGGGTCTGTGGGGACCCCAAAGCAATCCAAAAAATCTCTCAGAGACCCCCCCAAAAATCCCAAAAAATCTCTCAGAGACCCCCCAAAAAAATCCCAAAAATGTCTCAGAGACCCCCCCAAAAAATCCGTCAGAGATCCCCCCAAAAATCCCTCAGAGACCACCCCAAAAATCCCAAAAACTCCCTCAGAGACGCCCCAAAAAAATCTCCCGACCCCCCCAAAATGTCTCAGAGACTCTCCCAAAAATCCCTCAGAGACCCCCCCGCAAAAATCCCTCAGAGACCCCCCCCAAAAAATCCCTCAGAGATCCCCCCCAAAAGTCCCTCAGAGACCCCCCCAGATCCCCAAAAAATCCCGAAAATCCCTCAGAGTCCCCCCCCCCAGATCCCCAACTAATTCACCCCCACGTTCCTCCCTCCTTTTTCATGATCCCCCCAAAATCTCCCCTGTCCAGGTCCCCCCCAGTTTCTCCTCCCTCCCAAACCCCCCAATCCCCTCAGGATCCCCCCAATTTCCCCTCCCTAAACCCCAAATCCCCTCAGGGATCCCCTAAACCCTTCACTCCAATTCCCCCCTCACGGCCCAAATTCCCCCCTCACAGCTCCCCCCCTATATCTGAGTCCCCAAAAGAACCCCACACACCCCAAAGCCCCTTCTCGCTACCTGCACCGCCCTGACCCCCCAGCCCAGCGCCCGCAGCCTCCGGCCCAGCGCCGCCATCGCCGCCATCTTGGCTCCTCCTCCTCCTTCCCGCCCTCACGACGTCATCACGCAGCGCGCACGTTCGCACGCGTGACGTCACCGCGCTCTCTCCGCGCCGCGCTCCGAGCCCTGAGGGAGCCGCTGAGGTGGGGCCGGGCCCGGGGGGCTCGGAACGGGAATTTGGGGGGATTTGAGGGGTCTGGGGGTGACAGAGGGATTCGGGAGAGGGTAAAGGAGGGGCTAAGGGGGGTTTGGGGGGCTCTGAGGGGATTTGGGGTGAGGGGAGCCTTGTGAAGGGGTTCAGTGGGGGTATTGGGGTTTGGGGGGAATCCTGAGGGGGTTTGTAATAGGGGGACCGCTCTGGAGGGGTTTAACGGGGTATTCTGTGGGGCTGCGGTCTATTGGGGGTCTGTGAGAGGGGCTGGGGAGGTTTTTGGGGGGCTCTGAGGGGGTTCAGGTGAGGGGGGGCCTGGAGGGGCTGCAGGAGCCGCTGGGGAGGCTCTGGACGGGTTTTGGGGGGGATTCTGAGGGGATTTGGGGGGGATCCTGAGGGGGCTCCGAATGTTTAGGGTGATGGGGATTATGGGGTGCCCTTGAGGGGGTCGTGGGGGGCACCCAAGGGTGCTGCCAGTGGACCCCCAGTGTCCCCCCCCAGGCAGAGGCCTTTGTCCCCAGGGCCCCAGGCCAGGTTACAAAGTCCTGTGGGCGGGAGAGGGGAGGAAACGCCCCCAAAGCTGCCCTGATCCCACCCAAAACAGCCAGAAACGCCCCAAAACTGCCCCGATCCCACCCAAAACAGCCAGAAACACAACAAAACACACCCACAGCCCCCCCAAATCACCCCAAAACAGCCAGAAACACCCCAAAACTACCACAATGCCACTCAAAACAGCCGCAAATAACCCCCCAGTCACCCCCAAAACCCCACTCACCTCCCAAAAAACAACTCTCAAATCACACCAAAACTGCCCCTCACTCTTTTCTTGGGGATCCCTCCTCCCTTCCAGGGGGTTCCCCCCATTTTTGGGATGTGGGGACCCCCCCTCACCCCCCAATTTCCCCCTCCCCAGCCCCCACCATGCAGCTCTTCATCCGCGGCCAGACCCTCCTCACCCTCGAGCTCTCCGGCTCCGAGACCCTCGCCCAGATCAAGGTGAGAGCCCCCAAACTGGGGCTGTCCCCCCTCCCCATTCCCAGATTTTGGGGTGCTGACCCCCCTGTTTGTCCCCCTCCCCCAGGAGAGGGTGGCCGAGCTTTCGGGGATCCCCCCCGATGACCAAGTGCTGCTCCACGCCGGGACCCCCCTGGACGATGAGGCCGTGCTGGGGCAGAGCCCCCTCCCCGAATTCACCACCCTGGACCTCTCCACGCGCCTGCTGGGCGGTAATTAACGGGGGGCTGCTGATTATCGGACTGTTAATTAACAAAAATCCCTCCCCAACACCAAAATTTCCTTCTTTCTTTCAGGTAAGGTGCACGGCTCCCTCGCCCGCGCCGGCAAAGTGAGGGGTCAGACCCCCAAGGTGAGCTCTGAGGGGGCTCCCCCCGGCTTTGGGGGGTTTGGGGATCTTTCCATAATTTTGGGGACCCCCGTGACCCCCCCGTTTTCCGTCAGGTGGCCAAGCAGGAGAAGAAGAAGAAGAAGACGGGGCGGGCCAAGCGGCGCATGCAGTACAACCGGCGCTTCGTCAACGTCGTGCCCACCTTCGGCAAGAAGAAGGGGCCCAACGCCAACTCCTGAGCACAATAAAGGATTTTGGGCACAATCCCCGCCATTTTGGGATTTCTGAGTTGTTTTCACTTTTTTAGGGTTGGTTTTGCACTGTTGTAGGGGTGATTTAGAGGAGTTTAAAGGGGTTTAGGGGTCTAGGTGGTCTCCAGGGAAGTTGTGCGCGTCGCTGAGCATTTGGCGAGGTGGTTAATGGGCGTTAATTTGGGGGCTGCTAATGAGAGGATGCAGTGTGCTGAAGAGTTTTCTATGGGAGCGGCGGAAAGAGCCGAGCGCTGCCGGAAATACCCGAGCGTAGGGGCGAGACGGAGGGAGCCGAACGCTGCCGGAAATACCCGAGCGTAGGGGGCGGCGGAAGGAGCCGAGAAATGACGGAAATAGCCGAACGTAGGGGCGGGGCGGAGGAGCCGAGCGCTGTTGGAAACACCCGAGCGTAGGGGCGAGACGGAGGGAGCCGAGCAGTGACGGAAATACTCGAGTGATTCCGAATATGAGGGGGCGTGGGAGCCGAGTGGTGACGGAAACACCCCCGGCGGTGCCTCCTGTCCCCCCAAAATCCCTCTTGGGAGGGAAGGAGGGACCCCAAAACCTCCCCAGTTCCCCCAGCCCTAAAGGTGTTGTGTGAGGAAAAGGGGCGGAGCAAGTCCGCTCTAAGATATGAATATGCAAATACAGAGGTGTTATTATGCTAATAAACGAGTGACGCAAAACCGGCCTGGGTGAGAGGCGGGGTTATGCAAAACGGAATTGATAGGGAGCGAAAGGCATGCTGGGATGATTTTTTGGGGAGAATTTCGGGGTTTTGGGGGGGTCTGATCGTGCGGGAGGCGGTAAAAAAGTGTGGGATGAGCTGGGAAAAGAGGCGGGAACGGAATGTAAAGGCTGCGAGCGCGACGCAAGTGTTGCCATGAGGTTCAGGCGGGCCGAGCTGGAGCTGGTCCGGCGCTGAGACGACCCACTGCATCGCTTCTCGGCCTTTTGGCTAAGATCAAGTGTAGTATCTGTTCTTATCAGTTTAATATCTGATACGTCCTCGATGAGAGGACTTTATATTAAACGGATTTTTGGGTTCGGGAGTTGGATCCGGAGCTTGCTCCCTCCGCTCCGCGCATCGTCCCGGTATTGCAGTGCCTCCGGGAACGGTGCACCCCTAACGGGGACCTTGCACTGGTGAAAAATAGATCAAAATGAATAAAACTCGTCACGTTTCAATTTTCATTCCGGTTTTATTGACGGATATTGTGCTCTGCGTGAAATATGAGTTTTGTGAGGGTATTAATAAATATTTACAGTGTTAAAAAAGTGTAAAAGGAGATTTGAATGGTTTTATTGAATGAATCCGTGAGGGGAATTAGGAACAGGAAGGGAGGGGGGGCACACGCGAGTTTTCTGAGGGGAACGCGGCCCGGTCTCCGCCTTTCCGCTTCTTCCGCGCCCGCTTCCAATTCCAAACTAAAAAATCTCGTTTATTTTCTGTATTTTACACATTTTAATCCTTTTCAAACCCTTCCTTCCCACCAGCGCGCGGCGCGCTCTCCCCAATTCATCCACCGAAACAAAATGGCGGCGGGGCGGCGGGCGGGAAAGTGCGCGTGAGGCGAGCGCCCCCCCTTCGCCCCCATCCGCCAATCGGAGCGCGGCTTTTCGCCGTCGCCGGGCAGAACAGCGCGGCCGGGGCCAATCAGAAAATCCGAGCGGCTGGCGCGGGCCGCGCGCGGGGAGGGAGGGAGGGAGGGAGGGAAGGAGGGGAAGCGGCGGAGCCGCCGCCACACTCGCAGCGACCGTTGCGCACGTAGGTGGGGCTGAGGGGGAAATGGGGGGGCGCCAGCGGAGACGGCGCATGCGCGCGGCGCGAGACACCCAGCCCGCGCATGCGCCGCGCCTGCGCGGTGGTGCGCCGCGGGCGGGGTTTGGTGCGGCGCGCAGGCGCGGCGCATGCGCGGCAGGTGCGGCGCGCGGCGCGCGGGGGGGCGCGGCTGAGGGGCGGCGGCGGCGCAGGCGCGGCTGAGGCGGCGGCGGCGGGAGCGGGACGGGCCCGGCGATCGCTCCGCGCTCCGGCCGCCCCCTCCCCGCGCCAGCGGCGGCGGCCCCGCCTCGCGCTCTCGCTCGCTTCTCCCCCCCCACCCTCTCCCGTCCCTTCTCCGCCCCCTTCCTTCCGCCCCTTCCCTCCCTCAGTCCCCGCCCCGCGGCCTCAGGCCCGGCCCGGCCTCGCGCTCCGGCCTCGGCGCCGCCGCCTCAGCGCGCCCGCGCTTCCGCTTCCCTTCCCCCCCCCGCCCCGCGGCCCCTTCCCCCCCCCCCCCCTTCCCTACACACCGGCCCCGCCATGGACGTGAAGCGGCTGAAGGTGACCGAGCTGCGGGCCGAGCTGGGCCGGCGCGGCCTGGACGCCCGCGGGCTGAAGGTGGAGCTGGCGCAGCGGCTGCAGGAGGCCCTGGACGCCGAGATGTTGGCGGCGGGGCCCGAGGAAGGCGGCGGCGGCGGCGGCGGGGGAGGCCCGGCCGCGGCCGCCTCGAGCTGCGCTGGGGAAGCGGGGCCGGCGGGAGGCCCGGGCGGGCGGCCCCACGGAGGGGATGAGGAGGAGGAGGAGGAGGAGGAGGAAGAGGAGGAGGAGGAGGAAGAGGAGGAGGACGAGGAAGCGCTGCTCGCCGATGAGGACGAAGCGGCCGCCGCGGCCCCCGAGGCGGCCCCGGCCCAGCCCGGCCCCCCCGGGGAGGTGGAGGAGGAGGAGGAGGAGGAAGAGGAGGCGGCCCCGGCCGAGCCCGCGGCGTCGGAGCCGCTGCAGCCGCCGCAGGAGGAGGGAGCGGCGGCCGAGGCTGAGGCGGCCGAGGGAGGAGGAGGAGGAGGCGGCGGCGGCGTGAACGGGGCCGAGCGGCCGCCGGAGGAGGCGCCGAGCGGGGATGAAGCGGCCGCGGCTGAGGCCAAGGAGGAGGCGGCTGCGGGTGAGCGATGGGGGAGAGACGGGATCGGGAGGGAACCGGGAGAGGAACCACCGGGAACCGGGAGTGGGATCCTCAGAACCGGGAAAAGAAAGCCCGAGATTTTCTTGAGGGGACCGGGAAAGGAACCTTCGGAACCGGGGATGGGATCCCGAGATCTTTGTGACGAATCCCCGGGACCGGGAGGGGAACCGGGAAAGGGACTCCCAGAACCGGGAATAGGAGAGAACCGGGAAAAGAACCCCGAGATCCTCGTGAGGGGACCGGGAAAGGAACCCTCGCAACCGGGAATGGAGTTCTCAGAACCGGGAAGAGAGTCCCGAGATCTTCATGAGGGGACCCGGAAAGGAACCCTCGGAACCGGGAGTGGGATAACCAGAACCGGGAAAGGATCCCCGGGACCGGGAGGGGAACCGGGAAAAGAACCCCGAGGTCCACATGAGGGAACCGGGAACGGAATCCCCAGAACCGGGGTCCCCAAAATCGGGAAAAGAAACCCGAAATTTTCAAAAGGCATCCTCAAAATCGGGAAAGAGCCCCCGGATCTTTGTGAGGGGACCGGTACCGGGAAAAGAACCTTGGGATGCTCGGGAAAAAAATCCCAAAAACCGGAAAAAAAACCGGAAAATCGGAAAAAATCCGGGAGCAAACCAGGAAAGGCCCCGGAGCCTCGTGAGGGGCCCCTCACAAAATTCCCGGTCTTCCCTCAAAATTCCTGATTTTGGTCCTGTCTCCATTCCCGGATTTTGGGATTAAAATTGGGATAAAATCAAGTTAAAGTCGGGATAAAATCGCGACAAAATGCCCAAGTTCCCCGCAGGAAAATTCGGGATTTGAGGGGAAAAAAGCGGGAAAAATTTGAATTGGAAGCGATTTTTGTGGAGCGGCGGCGGCTGAGGGGAAATCAATGGAATTCCTGGAGGTGGCAAATTCCGGGTTGGGTTTGGGGAAATTGTGAGGGAAAAGTTTTGTTTTTAGGGGAGAAATTTGGGATGAGGGGAAAATTCGGGGTTAGGAGGGGAAAAATCGGGATTTTTGTGGGGTTTGAGGGGAAAAATCGGGATTTTTGTGCATTTCTGAGGGAAAAATCGGGATTTTTGTGCATTTCTGAGGGAAAATTCTCAGTTATGAGGGAGGAAATGTTGAATTCAGAGAAATAATCCGGGGGAAAAGTGTTGGGAAAATTGGGGGATTTGTTTTAAGGTGAAATCTCTGGGTTTGGGAAAAGTTTGGGGATTTTTGTGAGGAAAATTGTGATTTCTGAAGGGAAAATGAGGAGTTTTGAGGGGAAATCTGGATTTTTGCGAGGAAAATGGGGATTTTTGAGGGGGAAATGTAGATTTTTTTGAGGGGAAATCCTGATTTATGAGGGAAAATGTTGATTTTTGATTGATAATGTTGATTTTTCATTGGAAAATCTTAGGATTTGAAAGAAAAGATTGACATTTTGAAGGAAAAAATGTGGTTTTTGATGGAAAAATTCTGATTTTGGGAGGATTTCTGGAGCTTGGATCACGCTGGAATAGAATTGTATTGGGATTAGAGTTAAATTATTCCCATTTTTATCCCAAACTTTGATTTTTATGGCATTACAGCTGGAAAAGTTCAATTTTAGGATCTTGGCATAATACAAGATCTTGGGTTTTATGGACATATTTTCTAATCTTGAATTTTCAGGAATTTTTTTGGCAAAGAAGAGAAAAATTGGGATTTCTTTTGTGTTTTCTTGGATTTTCCTGTTGGATTTATTAATTTTTAATTTGGATTTTCCAGTTTTCAATGACCCAATGGATCTTGGTCTGGGATTCTTCCTTTTCCATGAAAAATCCCAAGGGAATTTTGCATTTTTTCAAGGATTTTGAACGTTTTTGTGGCTTTTTAACCTTTCCAGGTGGGAAAATTCATTCAAACTCTAAGAGTTTCATAAAATGTTTTTGTTTAATTCATTTTTAAGAGAAAAATGAGGATTTTAGGCATTTTTCACCGCTCTAAAACCTGGGAAAATCCAAAATCCTCCTGGAGTGCTTTGCCTGAAGTCATCTGTGAGGAAGAAATTTGGATTTAACCAAACTTTGAGCTTCTGAAGGAAAGGAATCCATTCAGCCTTTGGCATTTCCATGGAAAATTGAGCTTTAATGGGATTTTTAAGGCAAAAAATTGAAATAAATAAAAAATTTAATCCCATTTTTCCCCAGTAAAAACCAGAAAAATGGAAGTAAATTTAAAATTTACCCCTTTTTTGCCCAGAAAAAAATGGAAATAGTTTAAAATTTTAATTCTTTTTTTTTTCCTGGAAAAATTAAAATACATTCGAATTTTAACTCTTTTTTCCCCCAGAAAATGAATATAAATCCCAATTTTAACCTTGGGAAAAGCTGAAAAAATTGAAATAAATCTGGATTTTAACCCTTTTTTCCCCAGGCAAAGCTGGAAAAAATAAAATATATTCAAATTTTAACCCTTTTATCCCTGGAAGAATGCAAATAAATCTAAAATTTAACCCTTTTTTCCCCAGAAAATATGAAATAAATTCTGATTTTCTCCAGGAAGAGCCAGAATTCCTCCCCAACTCCCCATGTTTGTGTTGCCATGCAAACCCCGGATATTTTGGGATAAATTCAGGAATTTATTCCCATATAAACCCCCGGATATTTTGATACAAAATCCCCAATTTTGATCTTCCAGGGGAGGAGGATCCCATATAAAACCCCGGATATTTTGATATAAATTCAGGAATTTATTCCCATATAAAACCCCAGATATTTTGATATAAATTCAGGAATTTATTCCCATATTAAACCCCGGATATTTTGATATAAAATCCCCAATTTTGGTGTTCCAGGGCAGGAGGAACCCATATAACCCCCCAGCTATTTTGCTATAAAATCAGGAATTTATTCCCATGTCAAACCCAGGTTTTTTGGAATTTGTTGCCATGTAAAACCTGGATATTCTGGTACAAAAATCAGTGAATTTTGGCATACATGGGAGGAGGATCCCATGTATAAAACCCCGGATATTTCGGTATAAAATCAGGAATTTTGTGTATTTGTTCCCATGTAAACCCCAGATATTCTGGTATAAATTCAGGAATTTATTCTCATATAAAACCCTGGGTATTTTGGTACAAAGTCAGGAATTTGTTCCCATATAAAACCCTAGATATTTTGGTATAAAATCAGGAATTCTGTGTACTTGTTCCCATGTAAAACCCCGATATTTTGATATAAAATCCCCGATTTTGGTGATGCCAGCGCAGGAGGATCCCATATAAAACCCTGGATATTTTGATATAAAATCCCCAATTTTGATATAAAATCAGTACATTTTGATATAAAACCAGTGAGTTTTTATATAAAACCAGTAAATTTTTGATGTAAAATCCCCAATTTTGGCCATTCCAGGGGAGGAGGAGGACAAGGCCAAGGTGGAGGCCGAGCAGGAGGATCCCCTGTGTAAAACTCAGATATTTTGATATAAAATCGGTGAATTCTGATATTAAACCAGTACATTTTGATATAAAGTGATTCCATTTCCTGTTGCAGGGGAGGAGGAGGACAAGGCCAAGGCGGAGGCGAGCAGGAGGATCCCCTGTATAAAACGCGGATATTTTGATATAAACCCAGTACATTTTGATATAAATCAGTGAATTTTGATATAAAATCCCCATTTTTTGCTGTTGCAGGGGAGGAGGAGGACAAGGCCAAGGCGGAGGCCGAGCGCCGGGGGCTGAAGCGGCTGCGGGACGAGAAGGACGAGCACGGCCGGGCCTGGCACGAGTTCCGCGAGGAGGCCTACAACAGCCGGTGCGGGAGGGTCCCCCGATGGGCAGGGGGGTCCCTGGGGCTTGGCAAAATTATTTGCAATTTTTTCTGATTTTTTCAGAATTTTTGGGGGGATTTTTTTCTGATTTTATTCTGATTTTTTTCCTGGTTTGTTTTTTTTTTTTTTTTTTTTTTTTTAATTTTTTGGAGTTTTTTTCCTGATTTTTTTCCAAATTTTTTTCCTGATTTTTCTTTCAATGTTCGCTGATTTTTCCTGATTTTTCAAGTTTTATTTTCTGATTTTTTTTTTTTTTTAAATTTCTTTCAGATATTTTTTTCTAATATTTTTGGCTTTTTTTTTTTTTAGATTTTTTTCCTGGTTTTTCTTCCAGAATATTTCTGAATTTTTTTGGAATGCCTTCTGATGTCTTTCTGATTTTTTTGGACATCTTTCTAATTTTTCTGATTTTTTTTTTCATTTTTTTCTGGGTTTTTTCAGAATATTTTACAATTTTTTTCAGAGTGTTTTCTGATCTTTTCCAAGTTTTCCCTTTTTCATTTTTCTGAGCTTTTCCTCATTATTTTTAGTTTTTTTTTTCTCTGAGGGTTTTGGGTTTGGCACCACCCCAGAAGTTCTGGAGAGATCCCAAAGCTGCTGAGTGGGAATTTTGGGAATTTTTTTGGGTTTTTGAGGTGATGGAGAAGTCCCAAAATCAGGGAGTTCCCAGCTGGGCATTCCTGAGCATTTTGGGCTTTCATGGAATTGTGGGTGTCCTGAAAATTGGGATTTGCCCCAGGATTTGGGATTTTCCCCAAACTTTTGGATTTTCCACCCCCAGAATTTTGGGATTTTTCCCCAATTTTCTCATTTCTCCCCAGATCCAAATCGCCGCCGCCGCCCGAGGAGGAGCCCCCGGAGGGGGAGGAGGACGAGACCCTGGTGATCCTGGACACCTGTGAGGGAATTTGGGGAATTTTGGGGAAATTTGGGGGATTTTTGGGGATTTCTGGGATAAATCACAAATCACCCTGGTGATCCTGGACACCTGTGAGGGAATTTGGGGAATTTTGGGGATTTTTGGGGATTTCTGGGATAAATCACAAATCACCCTGGTGATCCTGGACACCTGTGAGGGAATTTGGGGAATTTTGGGAAATTTGGGGGATTTTTGGGGATTTCTGGGATAAATCACAAATCACCCTGGTGATCCTGGACACCTGTGAGGGAATTTTGGGGATTTTTGGGGATTTCTGGGGTAAATCAGAACATTCCTTTGGGGATAAATTCCGGGATTTGGGGGATTAAATCTGGGATAAATTCTGGGATTTTGGGGATAAATTTTGGGACTTTTGTCCCGATTTGGAGGATTTGAGCCAGGATTTGGGCTGGAATTCTGGAATTTTGTCCCAGTTTCAATGATTTGGGTTGGGATTTTGGGGTGGATTTTGGGAAAAAATCCGGGATCTTTGGGGATAAATCCAGGGATAAATTCCGTTCTTTTTCTGATAAATTCCAGGATTTTTGTCCCGATTTCAAGGATTTGGGCTGGGATTTTGGGCAAAATTCTGGGATTTTTCACCCAATTTGGGCCATTGGAGCTAGGGATTTTGCTGGAATTCGGGATTTTTGTCCCGATTTCTGGGGGTTTTGCCGGGATTTGTTCTGGAATTCTGGGATTTTTGTCCTGATTTGGGGGATTTGTTCTGGGATTTGTTCTGGAATTCTGGGATTTTTGCTGGGATTTGTTCAGGAACGTTCCTTTCCCCCCAGGCACGTCGGACCTGGGGCTAAATTCTGGGATTTTTGCTGGAGTTTTGGGATTTTTGTCCCGATTTGGGGATTTGGGCTGGGATTTGTTGTGGAATGTTGGGATTTGTTCTGGAACATTCCTTTTCCTCCCAGACACGTCGGACCTGCAGTTCCGCGCCAGCCGGGACCGTTACGGGGGGCAGCCGCTGTTCCACGAGCGCTTCCGGGGCTCTGGGCCGGGGCCCGCAGCACCCACGGGGTCACCCAGGGCCGGGTCTGCTTCCAGGCCAAGGTGGGCATGGAAATGGGGCTAAAACGGGGGGAAATGGGCAAAAAACCGGGGGCAAATATGGGGAAACGGACGGGTCTGCTTCCAGCCAAGGTGGGGATGGAAATGGGGCTAAAACGGGGGAAAATGGGCAAAAAACCGGGAAAAACGGGGGAAAATGGGCAAAAAACCGGGGGCAAATATGGGGAAACGGACGGGTCTGCTTCCAGGCCAAGGTGGGCATGGAAATGGGGCTAAAACGGGCAAATATGGGCAAAAAAACTGGGGGTAAATATGGGCAAATGGACGGGTCTGCTTCCAGGCAAAGGTGGGCATGGAAATATGGGATAAAAATGGGGGAAATGGGAAAAACACAGAGAAAACATGGGGGGGAAATGGATGGGTCTGTTTCCAGGGAAAGATGGGGGGGGAAATGGGAAAAAAACGGGGGAGAAAACAGGGAAAAAAGGGGAAAAAACTCCCTGAGGGGCTGGGATTACACAGGGAGGAGAGGGAGGGGCAGAAAAGGAAATTTGGGGAGGTTTAAGGGGGGTTTTGGGAGAGTTTGGGGTTTTTAGGGGATTTTTGGGTGAGTTTGGGGGATTTTGGGTGTGTTTAGGATTTTTCAGGGGAGTTCAGAGATATTTTGGGACAGCTTGAGAGGTTTTAACTGCCTTTTGGGGTTTTTTTTTTTTGTTTATTTTAGCAGATTTTGGCTCTGTTTGGGGTTTTTGGGGTTTCTCCTGCTGCTGTTCCCCTTTCCCTGCCCCATTCCCGAATTGTTTTGATCCCAAATCCCCAAATTTGCCCTCAGGTGTCTCAGAACCTCCCTGGAAGGAGGGCAGCTCCGAGGTGCCGCTGCTCAGGGTGGGCTGGTCCGTGGACTTCTCCCACTCCCAGCTGGGTGAGACCCCAAATGCCCTGAAATGTACCCAGAAATCCAGCCCAGGATCCCAAATCCATCCAGGATCCTCAAAATCCATCCAGAATCCCAAAATCCAGCCCCAAATCCCCTGAAATGGACCCAAAATCCATCCAGGATCCCCAAAATCCAGCTCAGGATCCCCAAATCCCCTGAAATGTACCTGAAATCCATCCAGGATCCCCAAATCCTCTGAAATGTACACAAAAATCCATACAGGAACCCCCAAATCCATCCAGGATCCCCAAATCCCCTGAAGTGCCCCCCAAAATCCAGCCCAGGATCCCCAAAATGCAGCTCAGGATGCCAAATCCACCCCAAAATCCAGCTCAGGGTCCCCAAAAATCCATACAGGATCCCAAATCTCCCAAAAATCCCCAAATCCACCCCAAAAATCCCCAAATCCCAGATCCCAAATCCAGCCCCAAAATCCCCTTTTTTTTATCTCAAATCTCCTTTTTTGCCCGTTCCAGGGGAGGATGAATTTTCCTACGGCTTCGACGGGCGGGGGCTGAAGGTGGAAAATGGAAAATTTGAGGAGTTTGGGGGAAAGTTTTGGAGAGAACGACGTCATCGGCTGCTTCGCGGTGAGAGGAGAAATGGGGAAAATGGGGAAATCCTGGAAAAATCAGGAGATCTGTGGGGAGGAACATGGGAAAATCCTAAAAAAATGGGGAAAATTGGGGGATAAAGGGGAAAAATCTGGGAAAAAACAGAAGAAAAATCAGGATTAAATAGGGAGAAGTCAGGGGAAAAATCTTGGGAAAATTAGGAAAAAAAAACCTGGTAAAATCCAAAAAAATATCTGGGAAAATGAAGGAGAAAAAGGGGAAAAATAGGAAAAAAATGGGAAAAATCAGGAAAGAAAAGGAGAAAAAATAGGTGAAAATTTAGGAAAAAAAAGGGAAAAATCAGGGAAAAAATGGGAACAAATCAGAAAAGAAAGGATAAAAAATGGGGAAAAAGTAAGGGAAAAGGTGGAAATGTCATGGTAAAGAAAAGAAAACTTAGGAAATAAAGGGGAAAAACCAGGGGGGGTAAAAGGGAAAAATCATGGGAAAAAAGGGAGAAAAATTAGCCAAAAAAGAGCTGAAAAATCAGGGAAAAACATGGAAAAAATCAGCAAAAAAAATGGGGGAAAATCAGAGAAGATCAGGGAAAAAAAGGAGAAAAATTAGGAAAAAAAACAGAAAAAATCAAGGGAAAAAATTTAGGGAAAAACCTGGAAAAATCAGGAAAGAAACCGGGGAAAATTGGGGGGAAAAACCAGGGAAAAATAGGAGAAATATTAGGAAAAAAAATAGGAAAAAAAGAGGAGAAAAATCAGGAAAAAATGAGAAAAATCAGGGGAAAACCGGGGAAAATCCAGAATAAAATGGGCACAAGAGGGAAAGCTTTTGGGTTTTGTCCCCTCTGGTCCCCCAGGACTTTGAGGGCGCGGAGCTGGTGGCGCTGTCGTTCTCCAAGAACGGGCAGGAGCTGGGCACGGCCTTCACCGGTGCCCAAGGACGCGCTGGGTGCCCGGGCGCTGCTGCCCCCACGTGCTGTGCAAGGGCTGCGCCGTGGAGCTCAACTTCGGGCAGCGCCCGGAGCCGCTGGCGCCGGTGCCCGACGGCTTCGTGTTCATCCACGAGGTGCCCGTGGAGCAGCGGGGTGCGCACGGCGCCGGGGCCCCGCAGCACCGAGGAGTGCGAGGTGGGGAATTCTGGGGGGGCTTTGGGGGGGTTTGGGGGTCCTGAGGGGTTTTGGGGGGTCCCGGGGGATCCCCGTGGAGCAGCGGGTGCGCACGGCCCCGCAGCGCCGAGGAGTGCGAGGTGAGACGTGGGGGAGGGGGCTTGGAGGGTTTGGGGGTGTTTCTGGGGGGTCTCTGGGGGTTTCCTGGAGGTTCCTCCTGGGGGATCCTTCTGAGGGTCCAGGGGGATCCCTGGGCATCCTGCCTAGGGGTTCTGTGGGGGTTCCCTGGGGTCTGGGGGATTCCTGAGGGGTTCCTTGGGGATCCAGGGGACCCTTCCTCCCCAGGGTTTCCCGGGGTCCCACTGGGGATGGTGGGGTTGGGTTTGCTGGGAACGAGGGCATGGATTCACTGGGAATCCAGGCTGGGATCCACTGGGAATCCTGGCGTTAATTCCTCTGGATCCACTGGGAATCCCAGTCCTGATCCCCCTAGGAATCCCAGTGCCCCTTTTTCCTGGATCCACTGGGAATCCTGGTGTTTGTCCCTCTGGATCCACTGGGAATCCCATCCCTGTTCCATCCAGAATCCTGTGCCTGTTTCTCTGGATCCGCTGGGAATCCCAGTGTTGATCCCTCTGGATTCACTGGGAATCCTGTGCCCCATTCCCTGCCCCACTGGGAATCCCAGTCTTGATTTACTGGGAATTCTGTGCCCCATTCCCTTGGATCCACTGGGAATCCCGTGCCCCGTTCCCTGGGAATGGATCCCAGTCCTGATCCCCACTCCCATGTGCCCTGAGGAATTCCATCCCCTTTTGGTAATGCCGTGCCCCATTCCCCTCTCCCCTCTGGGAATTCTGTCCCATCAGGAATTCTGTCCATCCCTCCCTGTGCCCCATTCCCCTCTCCCCTTCAGGAATTCTGTCCCATCAGGGATTTTGTCCCTCTGTCCCTCCCAGGTGCTGCTGATGGTGGGGCTGCCGGGCTCGGGGAAGACGCTTTGGGCACAGAAACATTCCCAGGAGAACCGGGACAAGCGCTACAACATCCTGGGCACCGAGCGCGTCCTGCACCAGCTCAGGGTCAGCACAGCCGGGACCGGGGGGTCCCTGGGGTCTGTGGCATTGAAAGGATGAGATAATGGGAATTCTGGAGCGGGAATAATGGCATTGACAGGATGAGATAATGGGAATTCTGGAGCGGGAATAATGGGATTGACAGGATGAGATAATGGGAATTCTGGAGCGGGAATAATGGCATTGATAGGATGAGATAATGGGAATTCTGGAGCGGGAATAATGGGATTGATAGGATGAGATAATGGGAATTCTGGAGCGGGAATAATGGCATTGATAGGATGAGATAATGGGAATTCTGGAGCGGGAATAATGGGATTGATAGGATGGGATAATGGGATGGGAATGGTGGGATGGACTGGGAATGATGGGATAATGGGATTGATAGGATGAGATAATGGGATGGGAATTATGGAATTAATAGGAAGGGGGTAATGGGATGACAGGGATGGAAATTCTGGAAATAATAGGAATAATGGGATTGATAGGATGGGAGTAATGGGATTGATAGGATGAAAATAACGGGATTGATAGGATGGGATAATGGGAGTGATAGGATGGGATAATGGGATGGGAATTAAGGGATTGATGGGATGGGAGTAATGGGATTGATGGGATGAAAATAACGGGATTGATAGGATGGGATAATGGGATGGGAATTATGGGATTGATGGGATGAAAATAACGGGATTGATAGGATGGGATAATGGGAGTGATAGGATGGAATAATGGAATGGCACAGATGGGAATTCTGGAGTGGGAATAACAGGAGTAATGGTATAACGGGATGGGAATAAATGGCAGTGATAGGATGGGATAATCAGACGGGAATAATGGGATTGATAGGATGGGATAATGGGATTATTAAGATGAAAATAATGGGATTGATAAAATGGGATAACGTGATGGCACAGATGGGAATTCTGGAGTGGGAATAATGGATTGACAGGATGGGATAATAGGAGTGGCAGTGGTGGCATGGACTGGGAATAATG
>CM069700.1:106965-133135 GCA_036010785.1 Ammospiza maritima maritima | reverse complement strand
TACCGTGCAGCAGGCGCAGGCTCCGGGCGTCGGCGCAGGCCCGGGACAGGCCCCGCACCCCCCCCGGGCGGGGGAGGACACAGAGCCGCCCCCTCCCCCAGCTCCAGCTCCAGCCTCGAGCCGGGGAGACCCCCCTGGGGACCCCAAAATCAGCATTACACCCCAAAATCAGCATTACACCCCAAAATCCGTGTGCGACGTCCTGACCCCCCCCACAGCCTGGGACACCCCCTTGGGGACACAGAGCAGTGGCCCAGAGTGGCACCAGGGTGACACAGGGTGACAATAAGGGACCCAATGTGACACGGGGTGACAGCTGGGGACCTGGAGTGACACAGGGTGACAGCTGGGGTGAGCCAAGGTGACAACAGGGGACACGAGGTGACAATAAGGGACCTGCCCTCACCACGGGGGGACGCTCGGCGGTGACACAGGGTGACACAGGGTGACAATAAGGGACCCAATGTGACACACGGTGACACAGGGTGACACAGGGTGACAATAAGGGACCCAATGTGACACACGGTGACACAGGGTGACACAGGGTGACAATAAGGGACCCAGTGTGACACACGGTGACACAGGGTGACACAGGGTGACAATAAAGGACCCAGTGTGACACACGGTGACACAGGGTGACAATAAGGGACCCAATGTGACACGGGGTGACAACTGGGGACAATCGGGGCCCCCCTCCTCACCTCGGGGGGACACTCGGCGGTGACGCGGCCCCAGGGCACGGTGACCAGGATGGCGCCGCCGCTGCTGTCCCCGGGTGTCACCCGAGGCTCCCCGGGGTCCCCAAGGTCCTGCGGGGACCCCCCGCGGCCTTCATCGTCCTCGTCATCGTCATCCTCTGAGTCTGGGGGACAACGACAGGGGGGGTCAGGGGACACCTGGGGACAGGGAAGGGACACCTGCGGACACCTGGAGAACATCAGGTGACACCTGGGGACACCCAGGGGACAGCAGGGGACAGGGAGGGGACACCTGGGGACAGCGGGGGACACCCAGAGCTGGGGGGGACAGCTGTGGGACACCGAGGTGACACCTGAGGACACCTGGAGAACATCAGGGGACACCTGGGGACCCCCTGTGGGACAGGGAGGGGACACTCAGGTGACACTCAGGATTTGGGGGCTCTCACCTGTGCCCAGCCCGGACCTGCAGGGCCTGAAGGGGGTGGGGCCTTCCGAGTGGGTGGAGTCCTCCAAAGGGGCGGAGTCCTCTGAGGGGGCGTGGTCTCGGCAGGGGGCGGGGCCGGGCGGGGGGGCGGGGCCGGCCGGCTCCCAGAGCAGGAGGTCGTTGTTGATCCTGGGGGGGGGCGGGGGCCGTCAGGGGCACCCCCAGGTTTGGGGTTTGTCCCCAAATTTGGGGTTTGGGGTTTGCTGCCAGACTGTGGGGATCCCCCAGGTTCCGGGGCCCCCTTAGGGTGGGGCACCCCCCTCACCTGCCCCCCTGCCCCCCCTGTCCTTCACCTGTCCCACCGTCTCCTCCCCTGTCCCCTCCCCCTGTCCCTCACCTGCCGTCTCCACACCTGCCCCCCACCTGTTCCCCCATACGTCCCTCACCTGTCCATGTGTCCCTCACCTGTCCGTGTGTCCCTCACCTGTCCCCTGTCCCTCACCTGTTGTAGAGGCGGTGCAGCAGCTCGGGCAGTTCAGGCTCAGGTGTGTACACCTGTCTGTGTGTCCACGTGTCCCTCACCTGTCCCTGTGTCCCTCACCTGTCCGTGTGTCCCCTCACCTGTTGTAGAGGCGCTGCAGCAGCTCGGGCGGGCTCAGGCTCAGGTGTGCTCGGGGCAGCGTCACCTGCAGGCTCCAGGGGGCCCCGCCCAGGGCCCCGCCCACGAACGCCCCCAACTCCTCGGGGGTCCCGGGCAGCACCAGCTGGGGGGGGAGGGGCACAGGTGAGGGGGGGTCAGGGACCCTCAGAGACCCCCAGGATTTGGGGAGGGGGGCTCGGGGGACCCCCAGAATCCCCCCCCAGGGGTATTTTGGGGAGGGGTCTCACCTCGTGGCTCTCGTAGATGCTGCGCCGGGCGGGAGAACGGGGTCGGGGGGGGGCCCCGGTGGGGGGGGGGGTCGCGTTCAGCGTCACCTCCAGCCTGGGGGGGGGGGGGGGGAGGGGTCAGCATGGGGGGGGCTGCGACCCCCAAATCCCCAAAATGACCCCCAGCCCGCCTGGGGTCCAAGGAGACCCCGAAAATGGACCCCAGAGACACCCCCAAAATGGAGCATGGGACACCCCCACCCCGAAAATGGACCCCAGGGACCCCCCAGACCCCCCCATCTCACGTGGGCAGGCTGGGGGCGCCCCCCGGGCCGGGCGCGGGCTCGGCGCGCAGGCAGGGCAGGGTCCCCAGGTCCTCGGCCTCGTACGTCACTGGGGGGGGGGGGGGGGACACGGCTGTGACCCTGTGCCCCCCCCCGTGCCTCCTCTGTGCCCCCCCGTCCCCGTGTCCCCTCTGTGCCCCCCCCGTGCCCCCTCTGTGCCCCCCGTCACTGCCCCCCATTGGCCGTTGCCTGGGTCTGTCCCCACAGACGCCCCCCACCCAAAATGTCCCCGCTGTCCCCAGCAGCGCCCCCCTCCCCTGTGCCCCCCAAACCCCCCCATCCCACCCCTGTCCCCCCTCCCCACTGTGGCCCCCCTGTTCCACCCTGCCCCTTGTCTGCCCCCCCATGTCCCCCTCCCCACTGCGGCCCCCCCCACCCTGTCCCCCCCATTTCCCAGCCCCCAATCCCCCCCAGCCCCTCCTGCTGTCCCCCCACGCCCCCCCCCACTCTGTGCCCCCATTTCCCCCCATCCTGCCCCATGTCCCCCCCCCCCATCCCCTCCCTCCATGTCCCCCCATTTCCCCTCCCCCGCTCACCCTCCAGGTGGTCGCAGGCCATGGCCCCGCCCATCGGCCCCGCCCACCCCCCTGGCCCCGCCCAGCCCCACCCGGAGGCTCTCGGGGCGGAGCCGGGGGGGAGGGGCACGCAGGGGGGCGGGGCGCAGGCATCGGTCAGGGGCAGGTGCAGCCGCAGCTCCGCCCCCGGCACCGCCCACCGCACCAGAGGCCACGCCCACCGCGCCTGGGGGAGGGGCGGGGTCAGCACACGCCCAGGGACCGCGACAAAGCCACGCCCACAGCGAGCCCTGCCCTGACCACACCCACAGTGAGCCCCTCCCCAAGCCACACCCATTGAACAAGCTCCTCCCCTCAGCCACACCCATTGAAAAAGCTCCTCCTCCCCCTCCCTCCTCCCAAGCTCCTCCCACTTCATGCCCCTCCCACCCCAAGCCCCCATTAGCCCCACCCATTCAAGCCCCTCCCCATGACCCCACCAACCCAAGCCCCTCCCTCTCCCAGGTCCAGCCCCTTGCCAGCCCCACCCACCTCCTCGGGGGGCGTGTCCCGCTCGGTAGGCGTGTCCGTGGCGCGGTGGGCGTGGCCCAGCAGGGCCTGGAGGGCGGGGCCGAGGCGCTCGAGCAGCCCCAGGTCCAGCTCGGCCTGGGGGGGGGCTCAGCTGCACCCCCAGCTCCAGCGGGGGGGGGGGGCCCTGGGGGGCGCGGGGGGTCAGGGGGGGCGCGGGGGGGCTGGCCACGCCCCCCGGAGCCCCCCGAGCCCCGCCCCCCTCCCCAAATCCCGCCTGGGGGGGCAGAGGGGCCCCCCCTCCCCCACTCACCTTGGGCAGGGGCGGGGCCCCAGGGGGGGCGGGGCTGGGCGGGCCCCAGCGGAGGCGGAGCACGGGCTGGGCGGGGGCGGGGGCCGGCGGCCGGGGGGGCGGGGAAACGCAGGACCTGGGGGCGGGGACAGGGATGGGTGGGGCAGACAAAGACAGGCCCCGCCTACTAGTGTGAGCCCCGCTCCTCCACAGACACACCCAGATAGACCACACCCCATTATGTGAGCCCCACCCCTCCACACACACAGACAGGCCACGCCCCTTAGTGTGAGCCCTGCCCACCCACAGCCACACCCATTTCCCGCCTCCCCGCTGGCCACACCCCCCTCAGGCTCCTCCCCACTGCTGTGTGCAGCCGCCAGACCACGCCCACTGCCAGGCCACACCCACCAGCCCCACCTTTCTTTAGGACCAGTCCCTCAGCCACACCCTCCCTCAGCCACACCCACCGCCGGCCCCGCCCACCTGTATCCGGTCAGGCTCCGCCCCCGGCAGCTCCTCCTGCAGCTCCAGGCGGGCGAGGGAGAGGAGCCCCCCCCGGGGGCCCCCCCCGCGGCCCCCCGGGACAGACAGAGCTGGGCCCCGCCCACCGACAGCCTGGGACAGACGGACAGACAGGGACAGTGAGGGACAGATGGACAGAGAGGGACAGAGAGAGACAGTGAGGGACAGTGAGGGACAGACGGACAGAGAGGGACAGAGAGGGACAGAGAAGGACAGACAAGGACAGTGAGAGACAGACAGGGACAGAGAGGTACAGACAGACAGAGGAACAGATGGACAGTGAAGGACAGACGGACAGAGAGGGACAGAGAGAGACAGAGGAACAGTGAGGGACAGAGAGGGACAGTGAGGGACAGACAGACAGTGAGGGGACAGTGGGACAGATGGACAGTGGGACAGAATGACAGACAGGGACAGAGAGGGACAGAGGGACAGAGAGGGACAGACATAGCTGGGCACCCCCTGCGCTGAGCCTGGGGACAGACGGACAGACGGGGAGGGGGGAGCAAATTTGGGGACGAAAGAGCGCAGAGAGAGCGGGGGGACACGGATGGGAGAGGGTTTGGGGACACCGGGGACACCTGTGGGGGTGTGGCCTCACCTGAGGTGGGGGAAGGGCAGGGCGCGGTCCCAGGCCGGGTGGGCGTGGCCTTGGCAGAGCTCCTCCCACAGGCGCTGGTGGGCGGGGCTGGGGGCCCCTCCCATTTCGGGCAGGAGGGCGGTGCCGGTGCCCAGGGTCACCTGCAGGCGCAGAGACCCCCCCCAGAAAGGGGGACCCCCGGCCTGGGGAGGGGGTCAGGGACGGGGGGGGGACACAGGGACCCCCCCAAGGACCCCCGGGACCCCCCCGGGACCCCCGGACTCACCTGGGGGGGGCGCTGCTGTGGGGGGGAGGGGCGGCGGCGCCGGGGGCTGCCCTGAGGGGGGGGGGAGGGGAGGGTCAAACCCCAAAATTTCCCCCAAAATATTCCCAAATTCTCCTGTCAGGATTCCTCATAAAAACCCCAAAAAAATCCCCCCTGACCCCAATAACCCCCCCCCCAATAAAAGCCCAAATTTCCCTTACAGGACCCCCAAAAAACCCCCCCAGAATCCCTCCCCAAAACCCCAAATAAAACCCTCAAATACCCCACAAAACCCCAAATGAAAACCCCCCAAAACTGCACCAAAAATCCTCCCTCAGGACCCCAAAATCTGCCCAAACCCCCCCCCAAAAACACAAAATAAACCCCCCCAAAACTCCAAAACCCCCCCAAATTTCCCCAGACCCCCCCAGACTCACGGCCGGGCTGGGGTAGGGGCTGCCCGTGGGGGTCTCCTCGGGGGGGGCTGCGCTGTCCCCCCCCCCCAGGGACCCCGTCATGGAGTAGAACAGCTCTGGGGGGGGGATGGGGGGAGAAAACAGGTGAGGACCCCCAAAAACACCCCCAAAACACCCCAAAATCTCCCCAAAAACCCCCAAATCCCCCTCCCAAATACCCCTCAGACCCTCCCAGCCCCCCCAAAATCCCACCCAAAGCCCCCAAAATCCATCCCAAAACCCCCAAAGCCCCCCAGTGCCCCCCCAAAACCACCTCAAAGGCCCCCAATGCCCCCCCCAGAGCCCCAAAATCCCCCCAAAACCCCCCAGGCCCCTCCAGCACCCCAAAATCCCCCAAAACCCACCCAAAACTCCCCCAAAACATCCCCAAAACCCCCCAAAATCCACCCCAGACCCTCCTAAAATCTCCCCAGCCCCCCAAAACCCACCCAAAACCCCTTCAAAATCCACCCAAACCCCCCAAAACCCACCCAACATCTCCCTAAAATCCATCCCAAAACGCCCAAAACGCCTCCAAAGCCCCCCCCAAAATCCCCCCCAGCCCCCCCCCCCCCTCACCGCTGTCGGGGCCCCCCCCGGGGGGGCTCGGGGGGTCGCGCCCCCCCCCTCATTCCCCGGCTCAGCTCCCGCTCGATCAGCGCCAGGTCCTGCGGGCCCAGGGGGGCGGCTGCGGCCAACGGGGGGCGATCCTGGGGGGCGAGACCCCCCAAAATAGCCCCAAAATAATACACTGATCCCCAAATAACACACTGACCCCAAAACTGCCCCAAAATAACAGACTGGCCCCCGAAAATTACCCCAAAATAACCCCAAAATAACACACTGACCCCCAAATAACACACTGACCCCGAAAACTGCCCCCAAATAACACACCGACTCCTGAAAATCACCCCCAAATAACACACTGACCCCCAAAATAACCCCAAAATAACACACTGACCCCCAAATAACACACTGACCCCCAAAACTGCCCCAAAATAACACACTGGCCCCCGAAAATTACCCCAAAATAACTCAGTGCACCCCAAAATCACACCGCACCCCAAAAAGCCCACCAAAATAACTCACTGCCCCCCCTAAAAACTGCCCCAAAATAACGCACTGACCCCCAAAAAAACACCCAAAATAACACCCTGACCCCCCTAAAAATTGCTCTGAAATAACACAGCGCCCCCTAAAAATCGCTCCAAAATAACCCACTGCACCCCCTAAAAATTGCTCTGAAATAATGCACTGCTTTCCAAAAACTGCCCCAAAACAACACCCTGACCCCCAAAATAACCCCGAAATAACACCCCACCCGAAACCCCCTCCCAAAAATAACACAATGCCCCCCAAAAACCGCCTTCAAAAAACAAACTGCCCCAAAAGCCCCCAAAATAATGCACTGCTGCCTAAAAACTGCCCCCCAAAAAACAAACTGCCCCCCGGGTTTTGGGGTCCCCCCCGGGTTTTTGGGGGCCCCCCGGGTTTTTGGGCCCCCCCCGGGTTTTGGGGTGTTTTGGGGGGATTTTTGGGGTGGGGGTCACTCACCGGGGGGGTCGAGGGCCCCCAGCAGCCCCCGCAGGATCCCCAGCAGGGGGGGGGGCAGCAGCAGGTGCAGCGCCCCCACCTTCCCCTCCAGCTCCACCTGGGCACCGGCACGGTCAGAGAGAGCACGAAAACACCAAAAAAAACCCAAAAAACCAGACCCCGAAAACACCAAAATCCCTGAAATCCCAAAAATCCCCAAAATCCCCAGAACCAGACCCCAAAAACACCAAAATTCCCAAAAAAACCAGACCCCAAAAACACCAAAACCACACGCAAAAATCCCGAAATCCCCCAAAGCCACACCCCAAAACCCTGACCCCAAAAGCCCAGAAATCTCCCAGAGTCAGATCCCAAAAGCCCCGGAACCACACCCAAACACACCAAAACCCAAACACACCAAAAACCAAACACACCAAAAAACCAAAAAACCCCTAAAAACCCCCAAATCCTCCAGAACCAGACCCAAACAACCCCAAAAGCCACGAACTCAGACCCCAAAAACACCAAAAACCCCAAAACTGAGCTCCCACCGCTCCAGTCCCCCCAGTGCCCCCCAGTATAAACCAGTGCCCCCCAGTGCCCCCAGTCCCCCCCCGTCCCCCCAGTCCCTCCCAGTCCATTCCCAGTCCCCCCAGTCCCCCCCAATCCCCCCCAGTCCCTCCCAGTCCATTCCCAGTCCCCCCCAGTCCCCCCCAGTCCATTCCCAGTCCCTCCCAGTCCATTCCCAGTCCCCCCCAGTCCCCCCCAGTCCCTCCCAGTCCCCCCAGTCCCTCCCAGTCCCCCCAGTCCATTCCCAGTCCCCCCCAGTCCATTCCCAGTCCCCCCAGCCGCACCCCCGGGCCCGGCACGCTCTCGTTCTGCTTCAGGCGCAGCCACAGCTCCGAGGGGCCCGGCAGGAGCGCGGCCACGACCGGGGGGGACACGGGGACCTGCAAGGGACACAGAGAGGGGGCAGGGGACACAGGTGAGCTCCAGGTGTGCCACACCTGTGCCCGAGGCAGGGCGGAGAGCGACACGGAGGGACACAACAGTGACACAGGGATACCACAGGTGACACAGGTGTGACACAGGTATCGCAGGTGACACGTACCTGTGCCCAGGCCGGGGGCAGCTCCTGCCACAGCACCCTGAGGTCGCGCAGCCGCAGCCCCTTGTGCAGCACGGCCGGGGGGCCCCCGGTGCCCCCACCCGAGTCCTCGTACTCCACCCTGGGGACAGACAGACACACCTGGGACACACCTGGGGACAGCTGGGACACACCTGGGACACACCTGGGACAGCTGGGATACACCTGGGACACACTGAAATACACCTGGGGACAGCTGGGACATACCTGAGGATACCTGGGACACACTGACACACACCTGAGATACCTGAGACACACCTCAGACCACCGGGATAAACCTGGGACACACCTGGGGACACCTGGGGACGCACCTGAGATACCTGGGGACACACCTAGAACAGCTGGGGACAACTAAGATACTTGGGGACAGCTGAGGACACGCCTGAGACGCACCTGAGGTACCTGGGGACACACCTGAGACCCCCCCCAGACACAGCCGGGCCCGTCCCCCTCACCTGGGCAGGTGCAGCTCCAGGGCCCCCCCCGGGCCCCCCCCGGGCTGTGGGGGCAGCTCCAGGCGCAGCTCCGTGAGCTCCAGCAGCACCTGCAGCCGCCGCAGCACTGCGGGGACACCGGGGGGACAGGGGGACAGTGGGGACAGGGGGGACACAGGGGGGCATTGGGGACAGGGGGGCAATGGGGACACTGTGTCCTCAATGTCCCCGCTGTCCCCAAGCTCTCCCTCTGTCCCCCACCCTTGTCCCCTCTGTCCCCTCAGTGTCCCCAATGTCCCCACTCCCTTCCCCTGTCCTCGTGTCCCATCCGTCCCTCTCTGTCTCCGTGTCCCCATTGTCCCCACTGTCCCCACTGTCCCCAGTGCCCCCCAGTGTCCCCTCAATGTCCTCCCCAACGTCCCTCAGTGTCCCTGCTGTCCCCGATGTCCCCCCACCCCCAGTGTCCCCCCCAGTGTCCCCACAATGTGTCCAACGTCTCCAATGTCCCCAATCCCCCACAATGTCCCCAGTGCCCCCCCCAGTGTCCCCCCCAATGTCCCCAATGTCCCCACCTGTGTCAATGGTCACCGCCAGCCCCTCTGTCCCTGTGTGTCCCCAATGTCCCCATTGTCCCCAATCCCCCCCATTGTCCCCATTGTCCCCACTGTCCCCAATGTCCCACCTGTGTCGATGGTCACCGCCAGCGCCTCCAGCCCCTCCAGGGGGGGCGGTTCCGGGGGGGGGGTCCCGGCCCTGCTGTGCCCCCCCCGGGGGGGGTGACCCCGGCCCCGGGGACCCCGGCGGGCCTGGGGGGACACGGGGGGGTCACACAGGGGTCGGAGAAGGGTCACAGGGGTCACAGGGGGGTCACAGGGGACATGGGGGGACACTGAGGGGTCACAGGGGGACATGGGGGTGACCTGGCGGGGGTCAGGGTGCCCCGGGGGTGACACCAGGGCTCAGTGTCACTCATGGGGGGACACAGGGGGGACATGGAGGGGTCAGGGGGGGTCAGGGTGCCCCGGGGTGCCCCCGGTGCCACTCACGGGGCCGCAGCACGAGGCGCAGGCGCTGCAGCCGCAGCCGCACGGGCTCCGCGCCCAGCTGCGCCCAGGGCACCGTCACCGTCACGGCCCCGAGCGCGCCCGAGCGCAGCTCCAGCGGCGCCCCCGCCGCCGCCAGCAGCTCGTCCACGGCCTGCGGGAACGGGGCCGCAACCGGCCGAAATCACCCCAAAATCCACCCCGGAATGGCCTCGAAACCGCCCCGAAATCATCCCCGGAACCAGCCCGAAAAAACTCCAAAATCAGCCCCAGAACGGCCCCAAAATCACCTTGAAATAACCCAAATAATGGCCCCGGAATAACCCCAAAATCAGCCCGAAATCACCCCAAAATAACCCTAAAACCAGCCCCGGAACCGTCCCCAAATGACCCCAAAATCACCCCCGGAACGGCCTCGAAACCAGCCCCGAAATCACCCCAACATCAGCCCCAGACGGTCCCGAAATTGTCCCAAAATCAGCCGCAAAATGGCCCCAGAATCCCTCCCGGAACCACCCCAAAATCCTTTCCAAAACCGCCCCAAAATCAGCCCCAAACCCGTCCCAAACTGCCCCAAAATCAGCCCCAAAATCAGCTGAAAACCGCCCCCAAAACCGCCCCAAACTGACCCCAAAAGGCTCAAACCGCCCCGAATCCCCCGCGCATTCTCCAAACCCCGCAAAATCCCCCAAAAACCGAACCCGCACCCCCTGCCCCGCTATCCCCCCGTTATCCCCCCGTTATCCCCCCGTTATTCCCGCTGACCGCCGCCCGCAGCCGCAGCTCCCGCAGGCTCCCGGTGCCTCCCCGCAGGTCCAGCCCGAGCTGCTCGAGCCGCAGCGGCTCCTCCAGGAAGGGCCCGAGCCAGCGCTGCAGCGCGTACCGGGCGGCGCGGGCCTTGAGCGCCTCGGGCCAGCCCCGCGCCCAGCGCGGCATGGCCGCGGCACCGGCAGCGGAACCGGCAGCGGAACCGGCAGCGGGGAACCCGCGCCGGCAGCGGCCCCGGGATCGGGCCCGAACCGGGAGCGGCTCCGGAGCCGCGATCGGGCCCGAACCAGGAGCGGCTCCGCCTCAGGCACCGGCACCGGCACCGGCTCCGCCACAGAGCGCCGCTTCCGGCTCCGCCCACGCACTTCCGCTCCGGATCCGCGGCTTCCCATTGGCTGCCGAGGGTTTGACGGACGGCGCGCGCCCCGTCAGTCAGCGGGAGCAGGGCGGTGCTGGCCAATCGGAGAGCGGCGGGCGGTGCGCGCGAGAGCTCCGGCCAATCAGAGCGCGGCAAGGGGCGTGCGCGAGCGCTCGGACCAATGGCGACAAGGGGAGGGCGGGAAAGGACCGGGGCAGGAGGAGGAGAGGCGGGGTCTGTGCCGGAAGTGGCGTGAGGAGGTTCCGGAAGTGGGAAGAGCCGGGGGCGCTGAGGGGAGAGACCCTCCCCAACCCCCGGGGCGGTTTTGGGGGCAATAAAGAATTTTATGGGGCAAATAAAAGACTTTTAGCGACCAATAAAAGATTTTTGTGTAAATAAAGGATTTTTGGGGGGCAGTCCCGGGTGGGTCCCGGTCGGTCCTGGGTCGGTCCCGGTGGGTTCCGGTCACTCCCGGGTCAGTTCCGGTCACTCCGGTCAGTAGCGGCCCCCCCGGCACAGGTCGCACCTGCAGGACGTGGCCGAGACCGTCCGGAGCCGCCGGGACCCGCCCGGGCAGCGCAAGGTGAGCTGCACCTGCGGGGGGCGGGGTCAGGGGCGGGGCCAGGGACACACCCAGACACACCCGGGCGTGCCACGCCCACACCTGAACACGCCCTGCCACACCTGAGTAGGCCACACCCACATCTGGACACGCCCTGCCTCACCCTTTAAAGCCGCACCCACACTTGCCCATGCCCTGCCACACCTTCTCAGACCACGCCCACACCCGTTTAGCTACACCCACCCCACGCAAGCCCCACCCCCAGCCTCCCCGTGCCCCAAGGCCCCGCCCACACCCTCAAAGTCCCCGCCCACGCCCCGCCCACGCCTTCCTGGTCCCGCCCTGCGCCCCCGCCCACCCGTGTCACGTGCTCCATGGTGCAGCACCGCGCCTGCGCCAGCAGGCTCCGCCCTCCGGCCTCCAGCAGCGCCAGGGGGGCGGGGCCGGCGCTGGACTCGCAGTGTCCCGCGCATGCGCCCAGCCAGGCCACGCCCCCCGGGCGGCATCGCTCCGCCCCTCTCGGGAGGGGCAACGGAACCCCTGGAATGGAGGGGGGCGGTGAAAAGGGGCGGAGTCTGGGGGGAGGGAGAAGAGTCGGGGGGCGGGGCGGCGCAGGTGTGGGCGGGGCTGTGCAGGTGTGGGCGGGGCTCTCACGGAGGGCGGGGCTTCCTGGGCTGCGGGGGAGGGGAATTCGGGGGACCCGAGTGGGGGGCTCTGGGGGTCCCAGGGGTCTCTGGGAGTTTTGGGCGATTTTGGGACTCCCGGGGGGATTTTGGGGGTCCCAGGGGGAGTTCGGGGGGAGTTTTGGGGGGTCCGGGTGTGTTTGGGTGGCCCGGGGGTCTCTGCAGGTCCCGGGGGGGGTCTCTGGGGGTCCCGGGGGGATTCCGGGGGGTTTTGGGGTTCCCTGGGGGGTCCCTGGGGGTCCCGGGGTCCCCCCGCTCTTACGGCGGAGGCGGCAGCCCGGCCCGGGGGTCTCGGTGGCGGCCGGGGGCGGCAGCGGGAGGATGAGGAGGATGAGGAGGATGAGGAGGAAGCTCCGGGCGGCCATGGCGGATCCGGGACCCCCCCGGGACCCCTCGGGACCCCCAAACCCCGCCCGGCCCCCCCCCCCCCGCCATTCCCCGGTTCCTCCGCTCCGCCAGGGGGCGCCCGGTGCCGGCAGCGCCAACCCGGAAGTGGCGGCGGGAGCGGCGGCGCGCGGGCCAATGGCAGCCGGGGGCGGGGCCGGCGCGGCGCTGGCCAATGGGAGCCGGGGGCGGGGCCCGGTGGGGGCGCGGCCTCGCTCGGCCGCCATGGGGCTCCTGACGATCCTGAAGAAAATGCGCGAGAAGGAGCGAGAGCTGCGGCTGCTCGTGCTGTGGGCGGGGCTACGGGGGGCGGGGCCGAGGGGGCGGAGCTGGGGAGGGGCGGGGGCGGGGCCTACGCGGGGGGAGGGGGCACGCCGGGGGGGGGGTGGGGGGTGGGGAGGCCGCGTGGTGGGGGCGGGGCTTGCGGGACTTCCGGTGGTGGGGCGGGAGGGGCGGGGTGGTGAGGGGCGGGGCTTGGGAGGGCGGGGCAGATTGGGGAGGAGTCTCTGAGGGTGTGGTTGGGGTGTGGCCCGTGGGGGTGGGGCCAGATAGGGTGGGGTCCATGGGTGTGGCTTAAAGGGGTGGGGCCGCAAAAGGGGCGTGGTCATGGCAGAGTTATTGACACCCACAAAGGCAGGGCGTGGCTGGGAGGGCGTGGCCTAGGGAAAGAGGCGGGTTTGCCGTCAGGGCGGGGCTCTTGGGGCGTGTCCGTGCGTGGGCGTGCCCTGAGGCCCCGCCCCTCGCAGGGGATTGGACAACGCCGGGAAGACGACGCTGCTGAAGCGGCTGAACGGGGAGGACGTGGGCGGCACCTCCCCCACGCTGGGCTTCAACATCAAAACGCTCGAGCACCGCGGGTCAGGGGCGGGGCCAATGGGGCGGGGCCAATGGGGCAGGGCAACGGGGCGGGGCAAGATGCTCTGGGGCGGAGCCATGGGCATCAGGGGGCAGGGAAGGGGGGCGGGGCTGAGAGGCCATGGACTCTGGGGGCGGGGCTAATGGCTGGGGGAGGGGTTACTGGGAGGGAGGGGCCACTGGATGTGGGCGGAGCCAATGGGAGGGAGGGGCCACCAGTTTGGGGAGGGGCATCCAGGTGGGAGGGGCCATTGGGAGGGGGCGGGGCTGTGCTGCTGACCCTGATGAACTCATGCTGACCCCTTTGACACCTGTGACCCCACAATGACCCCTGTGTGACCCCTGTGTGACCCCTGTGTGACCCCCGCGTGCCCCCAGGTTCCAGCTGCACGTGTGGGACGTCGGGGGCCAGAGCTCTCTGTGCCGACCATGACTGACCCCACGCTGACCCCTGTGACCCCTGTGTGACCCCTGTGACCCCACACTGACCCCGTGACCCCCGCGTGCCCCCAGGTTCCAGCTGCACGTGTGGGACGTCGGGGGCCAGAGCTCGCTGCGCTCCTACTGGCGCAATTACTTCGAGAGCACGGACGGGCTGGTCTGGGTGGTCGACAGCAGCGACCACGAGCGGCTGCGGCTCTGCGCCAGGGAGCTGCGGGCGCTGCTCAGGGAGGAGGTGACACCACCCTGGGGACACCCTGGGGACACCCTGGGGACATTGGGGACACCGTGGGGACACCTGGGGACACTGACAGGGACACCCTGGGGACACCGTGGGGGGAACCTGGGGACACCCTGGGACACCGTGGGGACACCCAGAGGAAACGTGGGCTGGGAAAGATGTGGGGGGGACACAGGGGACATGGAGGGGACACTGGGGACACGGGGGCAGGGCTGGGGCGGTGACACGGGCTGGGGCCATCACGGGGTGACCCTGACCCCGTCCCTGTCCCCATTTGTCCCCATGTGTCCCCATGTGTCCCCTCTGCCCCCCCAGCGCCTGGCCGGGGCCTCCCTGCTCGTGTTCGCCAACAAGCAGGACCTGCCCGGGGCGCTGCCGGCCGCCGACATCCGACAGGTACCCTGACCCCTGCGTGACCCCCGCGTGAGCCCTGCGTGACCCCTGACCCCTGGGTGACCTCTGCCCCCTGTGTCCCAGGCCCTGGAGCTGGACTCCATCCGCAGCCACCGCTGGCGCCTCCAGGGCTGCTCGGCCTTCACCGGGCGCGACCTCCTGCCCGGGCTGGACTGGCTGCTGGACGACATCGGGGCCCGGCTGTGCCCCATTGACTGACCCCTGAGTGACCCCTGAGTGACCCCTGAGTGACCCCTGAGTGACCACAGTGACCACCGACCCGAGACTGACCCCCACAGACTGACCACAGTGACCGCAGTGCCCTCCTGCCCGGGCTGGACTGGCTGCTGGACGACATCGGGGCCAGATTGTGCCCCATTGACTGACCCCTGAGTGACCCCTGAGTGACCCCTGAGTGACCCCTGTGCCCCCCAGACTGACCACAGACTGACCACTGCAGTGACCGTCACAGTGCCCTCCTGCCTGGGCTGGACTGGCTGCTGGACGACATCAGGGCCTGGCTGTGCCCCATTGACTGACCCCTGCGTGACCCCTGAGTGACCCCTGAGTGACCACAGTGACCCCTGAGTGACCACTGAGTGACCACACTGACCCCTGAGTGACCACTGAGTGACCGCAGTGCCCCATGGAGTGACCACTGCAGTGACCCCTGTGCCCCCCAGACTGACCCTTAGAGTGACCAGAGTGACCACTGACTACTTGAATGGCCACCAGTGACCAATGGAGCAACCCTGAGTGACCGCCGGACTGACCACCACAGTGACCCCTGCAGTGACCCCTGCAGTGACCCCAAATGACCCCTGGAGTGACCCCACCCGGCCCTCCCCTCGGTGCCAATAAAGTTGGGCAGTTTTGGGTCAATTTTGGGCCATTTTGGGTCAGTTTTGGGCCATTTTGGGTCAGATCTGGTCATTTTCGGGCCATTTTGGGTCCACTTCGGGCATTTTTGGGTCATTCACGACGACTCACGGGTGGGGGAGGGGTCTCGATCCTTTATTGCGGGGTGGGGGAGGGGATTCGGGGGTGGGGGAGGGGCTCAGGGCAGCGGCCCCGCCCCCCCCGGGGGGGTCCCTGAAGGCGGGGGGGGGCAGCAGCGGCCCCTCCCCCCCCTCCTCCTCATCCTCGGCCCCGCCCCACGCGGACACCTGGGGGGGAGGGGCGGGGTCACCGGGGGGTCACGGGGGGGGGTCACGGGGGCGGGGTCACCGCCCCCTCCCCCCAAAAGGTCACACCCCTCCCCCTTCCAGAACGCCCCTCCCCCCATTAAACCCCCCCCAGGTGACCCTCCCCTCACCCCCATTCGCCCCTCCCCCCTCACCGTGTCCCGGGGGGGGGTCCCGGGCCCGGGGGGGCTCCCCAGGACCCTCTGCAGCGCCTCGGCCACGCGGCGGCTCAGGGCGGCGCGCTCCAGCGCCACCGACCGGGCCTGGGGCACAGAACGGCGGGAATTCACCCCAAAAACTGCCCCAGAACGGCGGGAATTCACCCCGAAATCAGCCACAAAAAACTGCCCCAGAATGGCGGGAATTCACCCCAAAAACTGCCCCAGAATGGCGGGGAATTCACCACAAAAACTGCCCCAGAATGGCGGGAATTCACCCCAAAATCAGCCACAAAAACTGCCCCAGAATGGCGGGAATTCACCCCAAAAACTGCCCCAGAATGGTGGGAATTCACCACAAAATCAGCCACAAAAACTGCCCCAGAATGGCAGGAATTCACCCCAAAAACTGCCCCAGAATGGCGGGAATTCACCACAAAATCAGCCACAAAAACTGCCCCAGAATGGCGGGAATTCACCCCAAAAACTGCCCCAGAATGGCGGGAATTCACCCCAAAATCAGCCACAAAAACTGCCCAGAATGGCGGGAATTCACCCCGAAATCAGCCACAAAAACTGCCCCCAAACCGACAGAATTCACCCCAAAATCAACCCTAAATGGCGGGAATTCACCCCGAAATCCATCCCAGAACCAGCCCCAAAACTGACGGAATTCACCCCAAAATCCATCCCAAAAACAGCCAGAATTCACCCCGAAATCAGCCTCAAAAACTGCCCCAAAACCGACAGAGTTCACCCCAAAATGAGCCCCAAAATGGCGGAAATTCACCCTAAAATCCATCCCAAAACCAGCCCCAAAACCGACGGAATCCACCCCAAAATCCATCCCAAAAACTGCCCCAGAATGCCTGGAATTCACCCCAGAAACAGCCTCAAAATCCACCCCCAAAATCAGCCCCGAAAGGGCCGGAATTCCCCCCAAAATCAGCCCCAGAACCAGCGCAGGATCCCCAATAGCCACGCCCCAAAATTCCCCAGCCCCGCCCCTCATCGGGCTCCGCCCCCTCATCGGGCCCCGCCCCCTCATCGGGCTCCGCCCCCTCATCGGGCCCCGCCCCTCACCAGGCCCCGCCCCCTCACCAGGCCCCGCCCCCTCACCAGGCCCCGCCCCCTCACCAGGCCCCTCATTCGCTCCTCCAGGTTCCGGTTCTGGCGCTGCGAGAGCAGAAACTGGGCCTGGAGCCTGGGGGGAAACTGGGAATGAACTGGGAACGAACTGGGAACGAACGGGGGGAACTGGGAATGCAGGAACTGGGGCCTGGAGCCTGGGGGGAAACTGGGAACGATCTGGGAGGGACTGGGAAGCAACTGGGAATGAACTGGGCAAACTGGGAACAAACGGGGGGAACTGGGGGCAAACTGGGGAACTGGGAGGGACTGGGAGCACTGGGATGGCCCCAGCTGGGAACACCCAATGCTCCCTCACCTGTCCCCTCCGTCTGTCTGTCCGTCTGTCCATCTTTCCCTGTCCATCTGTCTCCCCTGTCCCTCTGTCCATCCCTCACCTGTCTGTCCATCCTCACCTGTCCCTCTGTCTCACCTGTCCCTCTGTCTCACCTGTCCATCCTCACCTGTCCCTTTGTCTCACCTGTCCATCCTCACCTGTCCCTCTGTCTCACCTGTCCCTCTGTCTCACCTGTCCTCTGTCTCACCTGTCCATCCTCACCTGTCCCTCTGTCTCACCTGTCCCTCTGTCTCACCTGTCCATCCTCACCTGTCCCTCTGTCTCACCTGTCCCTCTGTCTCACCTGTCCATCCGCTCCCGCAGCGCCTCCAGCTCCGCCCGATCCGGGGGGGGTCTGGGGGGAAGAGGGACCCAAAAACTGAACCCGAAACTGCCCCAGAATACCCAAAACTGAGCCCAAAACTTGCCTGAAATACCCAAAACCGACCCAAAATACCCAAATTGAGCCCAAACTCCCCAAACTGAGCCCCAAACCTCCAGGACCGAGCCCAAAACCGCCCCAAAATACCCAAAACTGAGCCCAAACCGACCCAAAACTGAGCCTGAACCCCCAGAACTGAATCCAAAACCCCAAAACTGAACCCAAAATACTCAAAACTGCCCCCATACCCAAAACTGAGCCCAAACCCCCAAAACTGAGCCCAAAACTGCCCCGAATGCCCCAAAACTGCCCCAAAACTCGACTCGGAACCCCCAAAACTGAACCCAAGACTTCCTCAAAACCCCCAAAACCTCCCCAAAACCTCAAAACCGCCCCGAAATCCCCAAACCCGCCCCGCACTCACCCCCCGCGCTGCTGCGGCCGCGCGCGGCTCCTGCGGGGACAGCGAGGGTGGGACAGGTGCGACAGGTGTGCGACCCTCCCCCCAAAACAACCCCCAGGCGTGTCCCCCCCTCCCTCTCAGGTGTGTCCCCCCCTCCCCAGGTCTGTCCCCCGCCCCGCACAGGTGACACGGGTGTGTCCCCCCCTCACCAAGAGTGACACAGGTGTGCGCCCGTCCCGCCCCCAGGTGTGTGCCCGTGCCACCAAAGGTGGCACAGGTGTGTTCTCATCGCCCAGATGTGTCCCCGCCCCATCACAGGAGTGTCCCCACCTGCCCCCGCTCCTCCTCCTCTTCCTCCTCCTCCTCCTCCTCCTCCTCCTCCTCCTCTTCCTCTTCTTCCTCCATCCCGGGGGCTCCTCCCGAGCCCGGACGGACCCGGGGGGGCTCCCGGGGGTCCCTGGGGAGGTCCCGGTGGTCCCGGGGGGGGTCTCGGTGAGGGTCCCGGTGGTCTCTGGGGTTGTCCCGGGGGTCCCTGGGGGTGTCCCGGGGTTGTTCCCGGTTCGGGTCCCGGTTCGGGTCCCGGTTCGGGTCCCGGTTCGGGTCCCGGGGGGGCCACCCCAGCGCCCGCAGCTCCGCGGGGCTCAGCACGCTCCGGGTCAGCTCGTCCAGGAACCGCGAGAACCGGGCCCCGCCCCCGCGCCCCGCCCCCCGCCCCCCGGGCCCCGCCCCCTCCCGCGCGGGCCCCGCCCCCCCGGGCCCCCCCCCAGCGCCTCCATTGAGCGCCAGGGCCGGGGGGGGGGAAGGGGCGGGGCCTGGGCCCCCCCTCGCGCCCCGCCCCCCCCCAGCCCCTCCTGGCTCCGGCTCAGCCCCCGCGGGGGGGGCGGGGCGCGGGGGGCGGGGCCGGGGGCGGGGTCCCGGGGGCTCAGCCCCTCGTGGCTGCGGCTCCGCCCCCGCGAGCCCCGGAACGCCCCCCCGGGCGGGGAGGGGGCGGGGCCCGAAGGGGGCGGGGCCTCCTCGGGGCCGCGGCGCCGCCCCGCCCCCCCCGCCGGGGGTCTCCGGGGGGGTCCCCGGGGGGGTCCCCGGGGGGGTCACCCGGGCCCCGCCCCTCGTGGCTCCGGCTCCGCCCCCGCGCCCCCCCGAGGGTCCCCAGGGGGGTCCCCGAAGCCCCCCCGGGGGTCGCGGCGGGGGGAGCGGGGGGAGGAGGAGGAGGAGGAGGAAGAGCAGGGGGAGGGGGAGGGGGAGGGGGAGTGCGAGGACGGGGGGGAGCCCGGGGGGGGCCCCGGGGGGGTGAAGAAGCGCTCGAGGAGCTGCAGCTTCCCCGGGGGCACCGGGGACCCCCGAGCGCCCCCCGCCACCGGCCCCGCCCGCCGGGGGGGGCGCGGCCGCAGCGGAGACCCCCGAGGGGCGCGAGCGCTCATCGGGACCGCCGGGACCCCCCGGGGACCGGGACCGGTTCGGGTCTAATCCGGCGCCGGGGTTTGATCCGAGCCCGGCCCGGTTCTGGCTCCCGGTCCGGCTCCGGTCACTGATCCGGTTCCAGGCTTTGAGCCAGCTCCGGTCCGGTCCGGTCCGGTTCGGTTCGGATCCGGTTCCGCTCAGTTCCACCGCCGGGTCTTGCTGCGGTTCTGGTCCCTATCCCCGATCCGGTCCCGATCCAGTCCCGGTCTTTGCTCCCGCCCCGCTCCGACCCGGTTCGGCTCTAATCCAGCTCCGGGTCTTGATCCGGTTCCGATCCAGCTCCGCTCCCGATCCAGTTCGGGCTGTGCCGATGTCCGGTCCTGGTCCCGATCCGCTCCTGTCCCGGTCCGGGGCCGGTCCCGCTTCCGATCCCGTTCGGTTCTGGTCCCGATCCGGTCCCGGTCCGGTGCCGGCTCTTTATAGCGCATCACCCGATCACGTGACAGCCCCCCCCCTTCCCCCACGGGACTGGGACGGAACTGGAACAAACTGGGATCGATGCACGGGTTATACTGGCGACCCTGTACTGGTTATACTGGTGACCCTGTACTGGTTATACTGGTGTCCCTGTACTGGTTATACTGGTGTCCCTGGTGTTCCTGTACTGGTTATACTGGTGTCCCTGTACTGGTTATACTGGTGTTCCTAAACTGGTTATACTGGCGACCCTGTACTGGTTATACTGGTGTCCCTGGTGTCCCTGTACTGGTTATACTGGTGTCCCTGTACTGGTTATACTGGTGTCATTGGTGACCCTGTACTGGTTATACTGGTGTCCCTGTACTGGTTATACTGGTGTCCCTGGTGTCTCTGTACTGGTTATACTGGTGTCCCTGTACTGGTTATACTGGTGGAACTGGCGGCAC
Source organism: Ammospiza maritima maritima (assembly GCA_036010785.1). Lineage (NCBI taxonomy): Eukaryota > Metazoa > Chordata > Aves > Passeriformes > Passerellidae > Ammospiza > Ammospiza maritima. The sequence goes on along the minus strand of CM069700.1, from coordinate 112,902 downwards.
TGATATCTATCTATATTGGTTATACTGGTGTCACTGGTGCCACTGGTGTCCCTGTACTGGTTACGCTGGTGTCCATACTGGTGCAACTGGTGTCACTGATATCTGTCTATATTGGTTGTACTGGTTATACTGGTGTCACTGGTGTTGGCACTGTCTTTGCAGTGATCACACTGGTGTCACTGCTGTCCGTACTGGTGTCACTGGTGTCCATACTGGTGTCACTGGTTATACTGGTGTCCGTACTGGTGTCACTGCTGTCCATACTGGTGTCACTGGTTATACTGGTGTCCGTACTGGTGTCACTGATATCTATACTGATATCACTGATGTCTATACTGGTGTCACTGGTGTCCGTACTGGTGTCACTGGTGTCACTGATATCTATACTGGTGTCACTGGTGTCACTGGTGTCACTGCTGTCCGTACTGGTGTCACTGGTGTCACTGATATCTATACTGGTGTCACTGGTGTCACTGGTGTCACTGGTGTCCGTACTGGTGTCACTGGTGTCACTGGTGTCCGTACTGGTGTCACTGGTGTCGCCGCTGTCCCCTCTCTGCCCCTCCCCCAGCCGGCCCAAGGGCGCCGCGGTCGCTCCCAGTCGATCCCAGTCGATACCGGGCCGGTCCCAGTCCGTATGGGCGTGTCCAACCCACACTGGGCGTGTCCCAGTCCGTATGGGCGTGTCCAACCCACACTGGGCGTGTCCCAGTCCGTATGGGCGTGTCCAACCCACACTGGGCGTGTCCCAGTCCGTATGGGCGTGTCCAACCCACACTGGGCGGGTCCCAGTCCGTATGGGCGTGTCCAACCCACACTGGGCGGGTCCCAGTTCACACTGGGCGTGTCCAACCCACACTGGGCGGGTCCCAGTCCGTATGGGCGTGTCCAACCCACACTGGGCGGGTCCCAGTCTGAACTGGGCGGGTCCCAGCACCGCCCCGGGGCTTTTCCATGAGCCACAAACCGCGGGGGGAGCCGGGGGGGACCGAACCATTGTGAGGCCTGGAGGAGGGGGGGATTTTGAGACGTTTTGAGGGATTCGGGGATTTTCTGGATTTCTGAGGGCACAGGCATGGATTTCGGGGGGTTTTGGAGGATTTTGAGACACTTTAGGGGATTTTGGGAATTTTTTGGGTGATTTTGAGGGATTTAGGGGGGAGGTTTAATGGTTTTCGGGGAGTTTTGAGAGATTTTGTGGGGTTTTGAGGGGGTTTGGGGAATTTTGGGGAGGTTTGGGGGATTTTTGGGGGATTTAAATGCTTTCCAGGGCATTATGAGGCATTTTGGGGGATTTAAAGCATTTTCGGGATTTTGGTGCTGCCGGGGACGGTCGGGTCCGTCTGTGGGTCGTGTGGGGAGGGTCTCGGACTATCGGGGGGGTCCTTGGGGGCCCCTTTTTGGGGTGCGGGGGGCGATTTTGGGGTCAGGGCGGATTCTGGGGGCTCAGAGGGTCCCTGTAGTGAAACCCGCGGTGATTTTGGGGCAAACCCGATCATTTTGGGGTCAATTTCGGGCTTTATTTGCCTCGCGATGGCTCCGCCCCCTCGTTCCCGGCGCCGCCATCTTGGCCGCGGGCGCGCGAGGCCCCGCCCACCTGGGGCCGGCTCGGGGGCGTGGCCGAGGGCGTGGCCGCGCCCGTGACGCGGCGGGGAGCCCCGGCGCTGATTGGCGCGCGGCGCTGTCAATCACGCGGGTGACGCGGCCGGGCCGGAGCGCGGCGGAGCCGAGGTTGGGGGGGGGGGGGAGGGGCGGATTTGGGGGTCCCCGGAGGGGGGGGAGGGGCCGGGGGGGATCCCCGGGGGGGGGAGGGGCCGGGGGGCGCGGGGGGAGGGGCGGAGACGCGGGGTGGGGGCGGGGGGGGAGGGGGGGCGGGTTTGGGGTGTCCCCGGGGGGGGGAGGGGCGGTTTGGGGGGGTCTCGGTGGGGGAGGGGCGGGTTCGGGGACCCCCCGGAGCGGGGGGGCGGGGCTGGGGAAGGGGCGGGGCCCGGGGGGGCTCCCGGGGGTGTTTGGGGGGTCCCGGTGGGGGAGGGGCGGTTTGGGGGTGCCCCGGGTGGGGGAGGGGCGGTTTGGGGGTATCCCCAGGGTGGGGGAGGGGCGGCTCCGCTCCTGGGGGGTCCCGGCGGGTTGGGGGGCCCTGGAAATGGGGGGGGGGGCGGTTTTGGGGTGCCCCGGGGGCATTTCCGGGTAGCAAAGGTCGGGGGGGCGGAGCTTGGGGTCATTAACAGGGCTGGAGGTGGGGCTAATTAGCGGGGATCCCAATTAGTGGGGATCGAAATTATTGGGGATCCCAATTAACGGGGATCCTCATGGCCGGGGGGCTTTGGGGGGTGCGGGGCTGCGCCGGGGGGGATTTGGGGCGGGGTTTGGGGTCCCTGTGTTTGGGTCTGGGGTCCCTGGATGGATTTGGGGTCCCTGGGGAGATATTTCGGATTTTTTGAGGAGGATTCGGGGGTCTCTGGGGTTGGGTCTGGGGTCTGTGGGTGGATTTGGGGCTGGGTTTGGGGGTCCCTGTGTTGGGTCTGGGGTCCCTGTGGGGGGGGTGGTTTATTTCGGCCTGACCCCCCCGCCCCTCCCCCAGCCCATGGCCTGACCCCCCCCCCATGTTCCGCCTGGACGAGACCCCCGAGGATCGCGGCTCCCCTCCCCCCTCGCCCTGGGGGGGCTCCCCCGCCCCCAGCCAGCCCGGGACCCCCTCCCCAGGTCAGTGACGGCCGCGGAAACACCCCAAAAGACCCCCAAAAGCTCCCCAAAAATCCCCCAAAACCTCTCCCCAAAAACCCCCAAAACCTCTCCCCAAAATCCCCCAAAACCCTCCCAAATCCCCCCCAAAAACCTCCCCAAAACTCCCCCCCAAAAAACCCAAACGTCCCCAAAAAAACCCCCAAAACCTCCCCCAGAATCTCCCCATAATCCAAAACCTCCCCAAAACCCCCAAACTCCCCCAAAAAACCCAAAACCTCCCCCAAAAAATCCCAAAATCCCCCTGGGGGGTGGGGCGGGGGGCTGGGCTGGGTCTGTGGGCTCCCCTCTCCCCCATTTTGGGACCCCTCCCCATGTTTGGGGATCCCCCATTTTGGGGTCTCTCCCCCATTCCGGGGGTCCCCATTGACGCCCCCCCCCCCATATTTGGGGTCTCTTCCCCCCCTTATTTGGGGTCTCACTGTCGCCCCTCCCCCCCAGAGGCGCGGCCCCGGCTGCTCTCGGAGCGGGGGGGGGCGGGGGGAGCCCCCGGGGACCCCCCCCCGGCCCCCGCCCCCCCCCCGCGGCCGCTCCCGCTCGGCCCCGCCCGTGCTCTGGGCGGCGCAAAGGTACGGGAGGAGGCTCAGGAGGATGAGCGACGAATTCCAGCTGCAGGTGAGACACCTGAGCACACCTGAGACACCTGAGACACCTGGGGTATCGGGGGGATCGGGGGATCGGGGACACCGGGGACATTGGGGACACAGGTACGGGAGGAGGCTCAGGAGGACGAGCGACGAGTTCCAGCTGCAGGTGAGACACCTGGGATACCTGAGCACACCTGGGGACACACCTGAGACACTGGGGACATCAGGATACAGGGGACTTTGGGGACACACCTGGGACAGTTGGGATCTCGGGGACATTGGGGTGATTTGGGTTATGGGGCACACCTGGGCACACCTGGGCACACCTGGGGTCATTGGGCCGTGGGGGCTCCGTGGGGACAGGTGGGGCATTGGGGGGTGGTTTGGTGACCCCTTGGTGACCCCGCGCCCCCCAGGTGACCCCAGGTGACCCCCGTCTCTCTCTCTCTCTCCCCTCCCCCCCCAGGTGCTGCCGCGGCCCCGCAGCCTCGGGGGGGCCCCCCCGGGGGGGGGGTGGGGCTGGCGCGAGACGCTCCGGGCCTGGTGGGGGGGGGGAGGGGCGCGCCGGCCCCGCCCCGCCCCCCCCGCGGCCCCACCCTGAGCCCCCAACCCCCCCAAAAAAAACAACAAAAAAAATTGATTTTGGGGCGGGGGGGCAATAAAATGTGATTTTTGTAAAAAAAATGGGAATTTGCCTTTTTTTTGGGGGGGGGGGATTGATGGAAGCGGGCCCTGACATTGGGGAGGGGGAGATGGAATGGGACCCCCACCCAAAAATGGGAGGGGGCCACAAAATGAGGAGGAATCGGCCCAGAATGAAAAAAAATTCTCAAAAAATAAAGAAAATCCCTCAAAATTAAAGAAAATCCTTCAAAATCAAAGAGACCCTCCCCCCAAATTAAACCTGAACCCCCCCCAAAATGAGAGGGGGTGACAAAAACAGGAGGAATTGGCCCAAAATTGAGGAAAATACTCCAAAATTAAAGAAAGTCCCCCCAAAATTAAAGGAAATTCTCTAAAATCAACAAAATCCCCCAAAATCAAAGGGACGGCCCCCAAATTAAACCCAAACCCCCCAAAATGGGGGGGGAGGGGAGCACACAAAGCCAGCCTAGTCTCCGCCCCCCCAGGTGGATTTTGGAATTTTTGGGGGAGGGGGTTTGGATTTTTTGGGGGCGTTTTTGGGGTTTTCTTGGGGGATTTAGGATTTTTGGTGGAGGTTTTGGATATTTTGGGGAGAGGTTTTGGGGGGGTTTTGGGGAGAGGTTTGGGGGGGTTGGGTTTTTTGGGGGAGGTTTTGGGGAGGTTTTTATGTTTTTGGGGATTTGGGAGGGTTTTGGGAGGTTTTGGGATTTTAGGGGAAGTTTTGGGGTTTTTGGGTGTCTCAGGGTGTTTTGGGCTGGTTTTGGGGTGTATTAGGGTATTTTAGGGTATTTTTGGGTTGTTTTGGGGTGTTTCAGGGTGTTTTGGAGGTATTTCAAGGTGTTTTGAGCTGTTTTTGGGGTGTTTCAGGGCAGTTTTGGGGCATTTCAGGGTTTTCTGGGCTGTTTTTGGGCTGTTTCAGGGTATTCTGGGCTGTTTTTGGGCTGTTTCAGGGTGCTTTTGGTCCCTCACCCTGCGGATGGACGTCACCGACTCGTTGATGTGGCGCCGGTTGATCTCGGGCAGCTCCCTGGGGGGAGAGAGGGGACAATTTGGGGTCCCTCCAAAATTCCCCAAGATACCCCCCAACCCCTCCCCCCAAAATCCCCCCAAGAATCCCTCCCAAAATCCCCCAAAAAAATCCCCCAAAAGTCCCTCCCAACATCCCCCCAAAATCCCCAAAAAAATCCCCCGAAAATCTCCCAAAAATCCACCAAAAAAACCCTCCCAAAATTACCCGAAAATTTCCCCCAAAATCCCCCAAAAAATCCCCCCAAATCCCCCCAGAATTTTCTCCCTATATTCCCCTCCAAATCCACTTAAAAATCCCCCAAATTCCCCTCAAAATTCCCCATAAAATCCCCCAACCCCCCCAAATTCCCCAAATTTCACAAAAGTCTGACTGTTGCAAAAGGTGCCATAAAGCGCGACTGTCGTAAAACCGGCCGTAAAGTGCGACTGTCGTAAAGATGGCCGTAAAGCGCGACTGTCTTAAAGGTGCCGTAAAGCGCGACTGTCGTAAAACCGGCCGTAAAGCGCGACTGTCGTAAAAGGTGCCGTAAAGCACGACTGTCGTAAAACCGCCGTAAAGCGCGACTGCCGTAAAAGGTGCCGTAAAGCGCGACTGTCGTAAATCCGGCCGTAAAGCGCGACTGTCGTAAAAGGTGCCGTAAAGCACGACTGTCGTAAAGCCGGCCGTAAAGCGCGACTGTCGTAAAAAAAAACAGCCGTAAAGCACGACTGTCGTAAAGCCGGCCGTAAAGCGCGACTGTCGTAAATCCGGCCGTAAAGCGCGACTGTCGTAAATCCGGCCGTAAAGCGTGACTGTCGCAAAGCCGGCCGTCAGGCGCACCGTCTGTGCAAGGGGGCGGTGCCGTCGCGCCCCGATTGGTGGCGCCGCTCCTGCCAGGCCAGGGCTGGCGCCGCTCCGCTCTCGCGATGGGACGCTCCCACTCTGCCCGCGACA